>JAINVK010001357.1:0-65471 GCA_030068075.1 Paguma larvata
CATCTGCCAGCATATCTTGTTGTCTTCTATTTTGGTCACCAGACCTTGGTGCCCAGTGGCTGGATCCTTTGTTAGCAGGAGTTGTGAAACATTCTAATATTCCTTTTCTATTTATTAGGTGGAGTACGTCTATAGGCAGAAACACTCTTTTATTTACTGTTAAGTGTTATAGTGGTAGTTTTTATAGGTAAACCAAGACAAATACTTGATTTTTCTCTTAACTTGCCTCTTTGTCAAATAACATTTTGCTTCATGAATTTAAACATATTTGATCTGCTTCAACTTGCTACAATTATTTTCCTTAACAATATGGAAACTGTTCTATCTTTGCTAGGGTAAGCTAGGTTGACCCCCTAGAACTTCTGACAAGATTCAAGTGGTCTTAGATAGCTTCCTTGCTCTTTTTTTATGTGATAAGATGTTTTATGATCATGTTGTATGATTTTATGTTTATAATTATGTTGCACATTGCTGGCTCCAGATATATTTGCACTGTGTAAATAAAAGTACCCTGTTTTGGATTTGTCTGATGTTTATCATGATTAGATTCACATTTTCATTCCAGGTTGAGAATGACCTAAATGATGTCATGTCCCTCAAAGGAAATCATATCAAGAAGCATACAATGTGAATCTTCCTCTCACAGGTGATATTAATTTTTTTCACCCTGTTAAGGTGGTGTCCTATTTCTCCACTTTATTGTTACTATTTTTTTCCTTGCAACTAATACGGATTTGTGAGAAGACACTTTCAGGGCATACAAATAGTCGATATCTCATTAAAAAAACCCTCCTAGGTTTGGCCACTGTTAATGATTCTTGCCTGAACCAATTCTCAATATGATGGTTAAAAACATTTTTCCATCTCCTGTAATTCCTTCACACGTAGAGGCTCTCAATTGGCATCCTACTATAAGAAAAAAGCCCTTTTTCTCCTTTTTGAAAAATTTATTTATATGTTTATTTATGATAGCTACATACTCATAGATTCCTATTTTCTTGCTAAAACTATCGAAGATTTGCAAGTAGATGTCACTTACAATTGCTTCCTGTGTCCTTGTAATATGCCCCCTATTTTTTTTATTGTTATTATTGTAGCATTTCCTTACCTTCTGGAATAACAAAGCTTTCAAACTCACGTTGGGCCCATCATGACCAGCAAGACAGAGATGTCCACTCACACCACTGCTATTTAACATAGTACTAACAGTTCTAGACACAGCATTCAGACAATAAAAATAAATAAAAGACATCCAAATTGGTAAGGAAGAAGTAAAACTTTCACTGTTTGTAGATTGCATTATATTCTATAAAGAAAACATGAGGAGGAGAAGGAGAAATCAAGGAATAGATCCCATTTACGATTGCACCAAAATGATAAGATTCCTAGGAATAAACCTAATCAAAAAGGTGAAAGACCTATATTCTGGACTATAAAACATTAGTGAAATAAATTGAAGATGACACAAAGAAATGAAAAAACATTCCACGTTCATGGATTGGAAGAACCAATAGTGTTAAAATGTTTATACTACCCAAAGTAATCTACACATTTAATGCAATCTCTATTCAAATACCACAAGCATTTTTCACAGAGCAAGAACAAACAATCCTAAAAATTTGTATGGAACCACAAAAGACCTTGAATAGCCAAAGCAACCTTGAAAAAGAAAAGCAAAGCTGGAGGCATCACAGTTTTGGACTTTAAGTTATATTACAAAGCTATAGGAATCAAAAAAAGTATGGTACTGTCACAAAAGTAGACACAACAATGGAACAAAATTGAAAACCCAGAAATGAACTCATGATTATATGATTAATTAATATTTGACAAAGCAGGAGAGAATATCAAATGGGAAAAAGACACTATCTTCAACATATGGTGTTGGGAAAACTGTACAGCAACATGCAAAGGAATGAAACTAGACCGCTTTTACACCATACACAAAGAGAAATTCGAAATGGATTAAAGATCTAAACGTGGGACCTGAAGCCATCAAAATCCTAGGGGAGAACACAGGCAGTAAGTTCTCTGGCATCGGCCATAGCAGTTTCTTTCCAGATATGTCTCCTATGGCAAGGGAAACAAAAGCAAAAATAAATTATAGGGACTTCTTCAAAATAAAAAGCTTCTGCACAGCTAAGGACATAATCAATAAAACTAAAAGGCAACCTACAGAATGGGAGAAAATATTTGCAAATGACCTATATGATAAAGGATTATTATCCAAAATATATAAAGAACTTACAAAACTCAACACCCAAAAAAACAAATAATCCATTTAAAAAATAAGCAGAAAACATGAAGAGACATTTTTCTAAAAGTTTTTAAGTGTTTTCATATTTTTAAGAGAGAGAAAGAGCGCAAGGAAGGGAGGGACAGAGAAAGAGAGGTGGACACAGAATCCAAAGCAGGCTCCAGGCTCCAGCTGTCAGCACAGAACCTAACGCAGGGCTTGAACTCATACACTGTGAGATCATAACCTGAGCTTAAGTCCAACACTTAACCAACTGAGTCACCCAGGCATCCTGAGACATTTTTTTAAGAAGACATCCACATGGCCAGGCATCCAAATCAGCCAGGAGGAGGTCAAACTTTCGCTCTTCACAGATAAGATGATACTCTATATGGAAAACTCAAAAGATTCCACAAAAAAAACTGCTAGAACTGATCCATGAATTCAGCATAACAGCAAGATATAAAAATCAATGCACAGAAATCGGTTGCATTCATATACACCAAAAATGAAGCAAGAGAAAGAGAAATCAAGGAATTGATCCGATTTACAATTGCACCAAAAACCGTAAAGTACCTAGGAATAAATCTAACCAAAGAGGTGAAAAATATATACACTGAAAACTATAGAAAACTTATGAAAGAAATTGAAGAAGACACAAAAAATGGAAAAATATTCTATCCTCCCGGATAGGAAGAACAAATATTGTTAAAATGTCAATATTACTCAAAGCAATCTACGTATTCAATGCAATCTCTATCAAAATAATGTCATCATGGGTACCTGGGTGGCTCAGTCAGTTAAGCAGCTGACTTCGGCTCAGGTCATGATCTTACAGTCTGTGAGTTCGAGCCCCGCATCGGGCTCTGTGCTGATGGCTCAGAGCCTGAAGCCTGTTTCGGATTCTGTGTCTGCCTCTCTCTCTCTCTGCCCTTCCCTTGCTTATGCTCTGTCTCTATGTCTCTCAAAAATAAATAAATGTTAAAAAAATAAAAAAATAACACCATCATTCTTCACAGAGCTAGAACAAACAATACTAAAATTTGTATGGAACCAGAAAAGACCCTGAATAGCCAAAGAAATCTTGAAGAAGAAAACCAAAGCAGGAGGCATCACAATCCCGGACTTCAAGCTGTATTACAGAGCTGTAATCATCAAGACAGTATGAACTGGCACAAAAACAGACACTCAGATCAATGGAACAGAATAGAGAAGCCAGAAATGGACCCACAAACATATGGCCAACTAATCTTTGATAAAGCAGGAAAGAATATCCAATGGAATAAAGACAGTCTCTTCGGCAAATGGTGCTGGGAAAACTGGACAGGGGAAAATGCAGAAAAATGAACCTGGACTACTTTCTTACACCATACACAAAAATAAACTCAAAATGGATGAAAGGCCTAAATGTGACAGGAAGCCATCAAAATCTTCGAGAAGAAAACATGCAAAAACCTCTTTTACCTTGGCCTCAGCAACTTCTTACTCAACACGTCTCTGGAGGCAAGGGAAACGAAAGTAAATATGAACTATTGGGACCTCATCAAAATAAAAACTTCTGCACACCGAAGGAAACAATCAGCAAAACTAAAAGGCAAACGACAGAATGGGAGAAGATATTTGCAAATGACATATCAGATAAACGGTTAGTATCCAAAATCTATAAAGAACTCAATAAACTCAACACCCAAAAAAGAAATAATCCAGTGAAGAAATGGGCCAATGACATGAACAGACACTTCTCCAAAGAAACATCCAAATGGCCAACAGACATACGAAACGATGCTCAATGTCACTCATCATCAGGGAAATACAAATCAAAACCACAATGAGATATCACCTCATATCTGTCAGAATGGCTGACATTAACAACTCAGGCAAAGACAGATGTTGGCAAGGATGCAGAGAAAGAGGATCTCTTTTGCACTGCTGGTGGGAATGCAAAGTGGTGCAGCCACTCTGGAAAACAGCATGGAGCTTCCTCAAAAAATTAAAAATAGAATTGCTCTACGACCCAGCATTGCACTACTAGGTATTTATCCAAGGGATACAGGTATGTTGTTTCAAAGGGACACATGCACCCCAATGTTTAGAGTAGTACTATCAACAATAGCGAAAGTATGGAAAGAGCCCAAATGTCCATTTATGGACAAATGGATAAAGAATATGTGATATATATATATATATATATATATATATATATATATGGAGTATTACTCCATTACTATATAATGTGATATATATATTAATATATATATAATGGAGTATTACTCAGCAATCAAAAAGAATGAAATATAGCCATTTGCACCTACATGGATTGAACTAGAAGGTATTATGCTAAGCAAAATTAGTCAGTCAGAGAAAGACAAATATCATATGACTTCACTCATATAAGAACTTTAAGATACAAAACAGATGAACATAAGGGAAGGAAAGCAAAAATAATATAAAAACAGGGAAGGGGACAAGGCATAAGAGACTCTTAAATATGAAGAACAGAGGGTTACTAGAGAAGTTGTGGGAAGGGGGATGGACTAAATGGGTAAGTGGCGTTAAGGAATCTACTCCTGAAATCATTGTTGCACTGTATGCTAACGAACTTGGATATAAATTAAAAAAAAATTAATTAAATAAAAATTAAAAAAAAGAAGACATCCACATGGCCAACAGACACATGAAGAGATGCTTGATATCATTCATCATCAAGGAAATACAAATCAAAACTACAATGAGATGTCACCTCACCCCATCAGAATGACTATAACTAACAATAAAAGAAACAACAGGTGTTAGTGAGGATGTTTAGTGAGCACTGCTCGGGGGAAAGAAAACTGATGCAGCCACTCCAGAAAATAATATGGAGTTTCCTTAAAAAGCTACAAATAGAACTACCCTAAAATCCGGTAATTGCACTACTAGATATTGACTCACAGAATAAAAATATACTAATGCAAAGGGATACATGTATTCTGATGTTTAGAGCAGTGTTATCTACAATAGCTAAATTGTGAAAATAGCCCATGTCCATCAACTGATGAATGGGTAAAGAAGAAATAGTATATATACGCAATGGAATGTTACTCAGCCATAAAAGTGAATGAAATCTTGCCATTTTAAAGGACTTAGATGGGGCTAGAGAGTACAATGGTAAGCAAAATAAGTTGGTCAGAGAAAGACAAATATATGATTTCACTCATATGTGGAATTTAAGAAACAAAACAAATGAGCAAAAGGAAAAAAAGAGAGAGAGGGAGGCAAACCAAGAAAAAGACTCTTAACTATAAGTGAATAAACTATTCACTATAGTTTACCAGAGGGGAGCTGCATGGGGGGGATGGGTAAAATAATTACCAGAGGGGAGGTGCATGGGGGTGATGGGTGAAATAGGTGATGGAGATTAAGGAATGCCATTGCCCTGATAAGCACTGGGAGTTGTATGAACTGTTGAATCATTATCGTGTATCCCTGCAAATAATATTACACCATATGTTCATTAACTGGAATTTAAATAAAAACTTAAAAAATAAAGTAAAAACAAGCTATGCAATAAATATATTTATTTATGTAAAAAAATATCCAAAATATATGAGTGACTTGTATTACTCAAGGGCAAAAAAATAAATAAAATAAAACGAAATAAAATCTGATTAAAAACTTGGCAGAGAAACTGAATAGAAATTTTTGCAAAAATACAAACAACCAACAGTTACATGAAAAGATACTTGACATCACTAATCATCAGGGAAAGGCAAATCAAAACCACAATGAGATATGACCTTACACCAATGTTTTCATGGTTGTTATCAAAAAGACAAGAAGTAACAAGTTTTGGCTAAGACACAGAGAAAAGAAAATGTGCACTCTTAGTAGTAATATAAATTGTTATAGCTGACTGTGGAAAAAAGTATGAGAGTTCTTCAAAAAATTAAGAATTTAGCTATCATATGATCTAGCAATCCCACTTCTGGGTATATATAAGAAGAAAATAATTTTAAAAAAGAATATCAAAGAGGTATGTGCCCTGCCATGTTCATTGCAGTGTGACTCACAATAGCCAAAGTATGGAAACAATCTAAGCACCTATTTACAGATGAATGGATAAAGAAGATATAATATGTGTATATAGATATATAATAGGATAACATTCAGCTACATAAAAAGAAGGACATTTTAACATTTGCAACAATATGAATGGATCTTGAGGGCATTATGCTAATTGAGATAATAAAGACAAATACTGTTTTATTTCACATATACATGGAACCTAAAAAGAGGAACTCATAGAAACAGAGTGAATTGGTGGTTGCTAAGGGTGGGGGTCTGGGTGGCGAGGATTGGAGAAGGCAGTCAAGGGAAAAACTTTGTTATAAATGAATAAGTTCTGGTGATCTAATACATAGCATGGTGACTAAATTAACAATCCTGTATTATATACATACTTGAAAACTGCTAAGAAAGATCTCAAAAGTTCTCACTCCCCCAAACTGATAACTATATAAAGTAATGGATATATCCATTAACCTTATTGTGGTAATCTTTTCACAATATATATGTATATATTGAATCATTTCCTTGTGTAACTAAACTTACATAATATTAGATGTCAATTATATCTCAATAAACTTGGTGTGAGAGGAAGCAAAGGACCGACCTTCTGACCGAGACATTTCAATATAAATAAGTAAATAAAGTATCACTAAAAATCTTTAAAAAAAAAGAAAAAAGAGTCAAGAAAAGCTGAAAAATAAATCTTTGAAGGGAGCTTCCTCTGATCTACGTTAAAACATACTATACTGTCTTGGGGCACCTGGGTACGGTAGCTCAGTCGGTTGGGCGTCTGACTTCAGCTCAGGTCATAATCTCACAGTTTGTGAGTTTGAGCCCTGCATTGGGCTCTGTGCTAACAGCTGGGAGCCTGGAGCCTGCTTCAGATTCTGTGTCTCCCTCTCTCTCTGCCCCTCCCCCACTAGCACTCTGTCTTTCTCTCTTAAAATCAATAAACATTAAAAAAATTAAAAAAAAAAACATACTATACTCTCTCTAAAATTAAAACCCTGAGGTACTGGCTTACAAATAAACATTACATCAGGGGAATAAAAAAAAGTCTAGAAATGAACCTCAGAACATACAGATATTTAGCAATATGATAAAAGAGGTATTTTAAAACACTGGGATAAAGATGAACTTTTTAATAACTAATGCTGGAACAACTGAGCAGCCATCTAGATAAAATTTGACCCATATCTCATATCATACATGAAAATAAACTAAATGAATTAGGGATCTCAAAGGAAAAAATAACACCATACGAGTACCAGAAGAAACCTGAGTCAATTATTCTTTAACCATGGTACAGGGACAGCTTTTCCAACTCTGACTCAAAATCAGGGGCCATGGAGAGAGTGATCAATTTGATTGCATTAAAATGCATGGCAAAACAAAATCAAAAGACATTGACAAACTAGTAGATCAGATCCACGAACAAAGGGCTAATATTTTTACGATATAAAGAACTCTTAAAAGTTGAAGGACAAAGTACCAAATACACCATAGTGAGTAGTAAATTGGATGGAGGTGTTGTAAAGTGAGAGCTGGTTGGAATATAAATCTATGAAATGAACCAAGGTCACCTTGGAAAAGACTGCAGAGAGAAGACCTGGGATGACCCAGCCCCGGAGTACTCAAGGACAAACACGGGGAGAAGAGGGAAAGGAAGGATGAAAAGGAATTGAAAACAGGCAGCTGGTTGATATACAAATTATGTACATCTTGGGTTCTTTTTCCACCATAATATCAAGAAATGGTTCAGAAGGGAATCCTATTAAATTACAAGAAGTTGCTAATGTAAAAAAAAAAATCTCGTGAAAATTTGCTGTCCAAGCCAGTCAGCTCATTGTTATTTTGTATCATATAAACAAACCATTATCATTTTTGGATTGAATTAATGATTTAAAAATTTAGTAAAAGAAAATTAATTTGCGTATATCCAAATTAAATCTTCCACGATGAGTTGTATCAACTCTTCACTGTTTTACACACATTGTTCTCTATAAACAATTAAGTACCTTTTGGGACCATTTAGAAAATTATTATCTTCTCTCTGCTATAACACGAACATGTAGCTTTTCGAAGTACAGAACTTTTCTTAGGGAATAGCAAATCGTAAAAGAAGACAGCTTACTAAATAAAATATTTTAACAGAGAAATTGACATTTTCTAAACCACTTAAAGCAGATAGTAAGTGAAGAATATAAACACCCAGAACATTGTTTCATCTATGCTGCCTCGTACTTGGTGGCCCATGTTAAAATGCAGTGACGATAAATAGAACCTGCTGAGTTTGACACACTGTTTAGAAGAGCTCCGGAGAGGAGAGGAACATTTACTGTTTTTAATCATTAGCTTGAAATGATTGATCAGCAGTGCTACTGGAGTGCTAGTCATTTAAATATAAAAGCACTTTGAAGTTCCTAATTTTAGAAAGAAATAATTGAGTAAACAGCCAAGTTAATCATCATGGATGCCTGTGTGTCAAGGCAGGCAATTCGTAATTTTGAAAAACAGTAGTATGAAGTGAAAAGAAATCTCATCAAGTTAATGTGATTTGTTTCCTGAAATGTTATTTAAGTCGAAACTAAACTTGAGTCACTGTGACACAGATTGAGTAGAGCAAATAAACGGGAGAAAGCGGACTTACTTCTAAATATGAGGACACTTGTCATTTGTACTTGTCCTTTCAGAGAGCAATTCATCACTCCAAAGATGTGTCTTCATATAGATATATGTTATCCATTAATTTTTATAATAACCAACTATGTATTCTAAAAGGCTGGGATATTTTTATACCCAATGTAAAGTGTATATTCCCTCTGTCAATAGAGAAAGATTGGGAAAATCAAAAGTGAAAGTTTTAGTTATTTTTTTAATGTATGTTTATTTTTGAGAGAGAGAAAGAGAGCCCACATGTGCAGGGAGGGGCGGCAGAGAGACAGAAGATCTGAAGTGGGCTCTGAGGTGACAACACAGAGCCAGATGCAGGGATCAAACCTTGAGGTCATGAACTGAGCTGAAGTCAGATGCTCAACTGACTGAGCCACCCAGGTTCCCAAGGTTTTAGTTATCTTTAAGAGACTAAGAAACTTGTGGGCAAAATCAGTGGTTTTCTTTTCCTGAGACAACTTTCGTAATTTTCAAGACTAAAGTTTCAGAGAGCTTCTTTCAACATTGTAGAGGTGAAAATATTTCAAAATAGCATTCTTGATACTTCAGAAATCTTATCTCTACTTTCTGTATGGTATCCCTTCATTTTAAGGGTCATCTTGCTTTCATAGTCTGTCTGCTAATGTCTAGGAAGAAAGGAAACTATTGAATCCACTTATGTTAAGGATCTTATCATAAGAATATTTCTAACAGCATATGCTTTTTAAAAGAGAACCTGGAATAATGAATTCTTAACCTAAATGAATATAAACCTTTGAAATCAGATTTGGACAATCACCAGAATACCTAACAGTAAACCTCAAGCCAGATAATTTTCAAGGGTTGCTTCAAACAGTGAAACTGTTCATACACAGTTTGTTTATTTTTATGGAATACCAAGTTAGAGAACATGCAGTATATTCCAGAAGGCATTGTTTAGACTAACTTAGAGCAGAAGTTCTCAAAATGTCTTAAAACATGAATAGTATTAAAATGTTTTGTAGATCTCACATAAAATTAGTAGCTTCATTACTAGACCATCCAATAACAGTAAAGGATCCTTAAAATTTTGACCATTGTCAGATCAGTTTGTATTGAATTAACCTGAATTACACCTGGAAAATAGTAAAGGAATTCCATGTGAACTATAATAATTTTTTTTCTAATGATAATGTCTGGTGCCAATAAGAATCTGAGGGCTCTTTTTAACAACTTTGCAATGGTCAGACCCCCCTAACACTCCCACATGAAATATACACCTGCATATCCACAAGTTTATGGCTCAGCAGCAAGAACTGTCTTAGAAGCAATACGTATGAATACAAGATATTACAAAGAGATGGTCAATAAATTACTGATGGATAACAGGTTGTTGACATTTTAAAATTTGAGAGGCAGAACTAATACAGGTAGTCCTTATGTTAGGAGGATATTGTTTTCTTAAAGTACATTTTAAGATACTTTAGAAATTGAAAATCATCTTTTCATAGAAACAACAGTGGTTAAGTTGTCACAGAGACAATTTCACTTATGTAACTCCGGGACAACTTCTTTCTTTCTTTCTTTTTTAATAATTTTTTAAATTTCTTTTGAGAAAGAGGTAGAGAGAAAGTGGGGGAGGGGCAGAAAGAGAGGGAGACAGAAACCCAAGCAGGCTCCATACTGTCAGCACAGAACCCAACGTCGGGGTGGAACTCCCAAACCTTGAGATCATGACCTGAGCTGAAATCAGGTGTCAGAAACTTAATCAACTGAGCCATCCAAGCACCCTGGGGCAATTTCTTTCTTTTCTTTTTCCTCCTTCCTTCCTTCCTTCCTTCCTTCCTTCCTTCCTTCGTTCTTTCCTTCTTTTTTTTTCTTTCTTTCTTTCTTTTTCTTCTTTTCTTTCTCTTTCTTTCTTTTTTCTTTCTTTTTTCTTCCTTCTTTTTTCTTTCTTTTTTCCTTCTTTCTTCCTTCTTTTTCTTTCTTTCTCTTCTTTCCTTCTTTCCTTCTTTCTTTTTCTTCCTTTCTTTCTTTCCTTCTTTCTTCCTTCTTTCTTTCTTTCTTTCTTCTTTCTTCTTTTTTCTTTCTTTCTTCTTTCTTTCTTTCTTTCTTTCTTTCTTTCTTTCTTTCTTTTTCTTCTTTCCTTCTTTCCTTCCTTCCTTCCTTCCTTCTTCCTCTTCCTTCTTTCTTTCTTTCTTTCTTTCTTTCTTTCTTTCTTTCTTTCTTTCTTTCTTTCTTTCTTTCTTTCTTTCTTTCTTATAGACAGCAAGTGGGGAGGGGCAGAAAGAGACTGAGACTGAGTGCGAGTTGGGGAGGGACAGAGAGAGAGGGAGACACAGAGTTCAAAGCAGGCTCCAGGCTCTAAGCTATCAGCACAGAGCCTGATGCAGGGCTCTAACTCATGAACTGTGAGATCATGACTTGAGCTAAAGTCATATGCTTAACCTGTCCCAGGCACCTCAAGGACACTTTATTTCGAAAAATCTCACTTGAGAGGATGGAAGTACCTTCACCCCCTACACCCCTTCACCCCTGATCTATTTTGGGAAATGTGTAAAGAGTAGGTTGTAGAGGATTTATATCTATCAATCTCACCTATAAATATTTGTTATGTATGTATGTGTGTATGTATGTATGTAGATATTATTTCTGTGCCTGGTAACCCGTTTCCTTAACATTTGTAAAGCAAGAGGAAAGCTTCTATGCTCCTTGGAGTCTTATACTGTACATGTCTGTGAGGTGGGTTTCAGAGGCCATGTGTTTACATCATACACTACCTATGTTACAAAGTGTGCTCAATTGTTCTTTATTCCTGAAGCCATAAGGTTTAAACAATTTGACCTAGTGTATACTGAAGATGTCTGCATTGCATGAAGCATGAACCATGAAAGAGAAACCTTCCACCACTCTAGATTTAAATCTTCTGGTGTTCCAAAAGTGCAAGTTCATAGAAAAATCTGCTGGTGCATTTTAATTCTGGTAAGAAGTCATAGCCTATGGAAGTTAAGACAGAGTTCATTGTCCATTGAATTTTACATTTGGCCTTTGTCCTGAGTTTTCGAGAAGAGTTCTCATTAATATCAATTTTCCTGACAGCTTTCGTGATGTGGACACATTAATACCAAGAACTGGATTGTGATCACGGACATAAACTACTGAACTGCTGTCAGAGAGCAGTGGCTTCAAATCATTTACAGAGGATTTAATGTAGTGAAGGAAATTAACCTCATCAAGAACTTAGCTTGTGTATGAAGTAAAAATATATTTATTACTTCCTAGTACAAATGATTTGGGAGAGAACATGCTTTCATGGTTCTAACTGAATACAGAGCACCAAAAATGGGAGTTCTCCTATAATTTCTACTAATGTGTATGACCCCAGGCAAATCATTTTTTTTCAAATTCTTCCTTTAATAGCCCAACAGCAACAAGGTACATCACCACGGTTTAAAATGATGTGTGTTTTCGACCATAAGACATCTCACTGTGAATACAAAGACTGAATGATGCCTTTTCTTTCAAAATTTATGGCGAAACACCTTTATATTCTTAAATCAGAAATAGCATTCCCAAATATTCTATGAACATAAAAAATGTACTAATACATGAAATAGATTTCAATTTCCATTTTGGAAGTGTTCTTCATGGTTCATTAACTTTTGATAATGTATCCAAGTATGGTCTTAGGTTTTCTTGTGATAACAGCTCTGAGGTTCAACATATTGATCCCTGTACCTAGTCCCACCAGATGGACTCAGACTTCTTGGACCATAGTAAGAGGTAGGGAGCTACAGTTAAGGTGCAAGCTACTATAATGACTAGAATTTTAAACACACTCACCCCCCCCCCCCAGTTCTACCTTTTCCCATTTGAATCTCTCTCCTCCAATAGATATAACAGGCACGAGAGGACATACGGCAATGTGGATTTGGGACAATTGACTTATGGCATTAAGAACTACTAAGCCATGAGAATAAAAACAGTTTCTATCAGTTATCAATTTCATCCATAATCTAAAATCAGTTTATCGTCAATCTCAGCTCCCGACTGCTGTGCCAACTCCTACCCAGACCTTTTTCTCAGGTGAAGCTCCCAAGATAATGTGCCAACTTCACCTCTGGTTACTCTCTTCTTCACTTATGTGGGGATTTTTCTCATTAAAACTTTTTACCGAAATGAGGGGAGGGCAATACTCTCCAGATAACCAAGAGTGGCCATGCAAAGTGTAGGGACTGCCAAGGCTCTGCTGCCTATTCTGATGCGGCATCATATTCTTGGCTCTTCCCCTTAGTAACTGAACACGTGCAGAAACATTCTGACAACCTTGTTGTGTCTCACATGCCCAGGAATATCTTCTTGACCAAGGCACTCTTACTGACTAGATTTGACAGTCAGGGCTTTCTATTGGACCAGGCCATATTTGCCCAAACTTTCCAGATTAGTATATTTTCTTTTCATTTTTTCAAGATAAAACCAAAGTAATCTCAATTTCATCAAGATTAAAAAGAACTTTGACAAAATGCAATCATTATTGTGATTTTGGTAAATCAAAATTTTACTTTCATATTTTTTCTCAAAACTATTATATTTATATTAAACTTAAGTGAAATGCAATATGAAAACAAAATTCCCTTCTATACTGCACAAATCCTGTCACTTACTTTCTAGGTAAAGAATACGTTATGACCTATTTGATCTAGATTAGCACTATACCATGCACATCTTCAAACTCACTCTCGGGCAGGATTCTTTTTTTTTTTTTTTTTTAAGTTTTTAATTTATCTTGAGAGAGAGAGTGAGTGTGAGTGGGGGAGGGGAAGAGAGAATTCGAAGCAGGTTCCCTGCTGTCAGTGCAGAGCCCAATATGGGCCTCAATTCCATGAACCATGATGAGGTCATGACCTAAGCCAAAATTGAGAGTCGGAAGTTTAACCTACTGAGTCACCCAGGAGCTCCTAAGCAGGAATCTAAGTGGGGAATAGAAAAATAATCAGTTGTGGTTTTCTTACCTTAGTGATGATTTTATTGAATTTCTACCCTCTTATGATTTCTAAGAAAAGAAATAACTATACAGTTCACCCAACTTACATGAAAATACAAAAAAATAAAAAATAAAAAACAAACAAAAAACCTCAATATTTAAATTTATAAGAAGTATTCTGAAAATCACCCACTTTTTACTGAATGAGTGCAAGGTCAGATCGGTAGCTCGTTTCATTTATTTTTGTAGACGTAAAAAATAGGAGGACCTACTGGATAAGTATATATCATAAATTAAAAAGATATTTCATATTTTGAATTTTTAAATGAAGTAACCATTTATACTTTAAAATATTGATCACAGTTATAATAATGATGATGATGATAAACTATCTGAATTTTTCTTGGGTTTTTTGGATCTTTCTGTTTTGCAAATATGGCAGAAAATAATGGGTAAAACATGTTTGCACAGCTCATTTTCTAAGTTAGTTTCCTTTTCCTTAGCACTACTCGAGTTGCTGAAATAAGACTACGGAAAATGGATCAATTACTGTGCAGCTAAGAGTCACAAGGTTAAATGTTAAATCGTCACCTTACAATAACAAAAAGTAGTTAGGAATGTTTAATTTCCTGCCCATTGCCAGTTTTTGACTGAACTTGCAGGGGAAGGATACAAGAACCTTTCTTAGAAGGGTGTCAACATCTTTGAACTATTTTTTTTTTTTTAAACAAGGACCGCCATCCACATTCAGGTCGGAATACACTCTGTTATTTTGCCTGAAAAAATGAGCAGCATGGATGCAAACTGCATGCGGATACAGACTATTCCTTTCCCCATGCTGCTGACCTTCTGTGGGTGAGAACATGATCCGAGGCAGGGCCAACGGAACTCTCAGGGCTGGGTAGTAGACGCCATAAAGAGGAACATAAGTGGCCAGCTGCACCCTCGATGGTAGAAAGAAGAATGATTTGATGTCCTTGCATGCTTTCAAAAGGTTTCTTGCCTAAGGCACAACTGCAGATGTATTATTATACGTGTCAAATCTAAAATTGTATGTGTAGGAGGGTGTCCTGGGAGTAGGGACAAGAACCACCCTCAGCATGGAGAGGACCTGAATGGGATTTGTGAGGTCTGTGACTCATCCGAGATCCTCGGGCTGTTAAAAAGTAAAGTAAGATTGTATTTTGACAGATGACAAGCATTGCTGTAGGTAAGAATGTGAAAGGGAAGCAAAAAGAATTTCCTTCTCCTTTCTACCTAAAGAGATCTTTTGTGGTATCCTGAGCTTATGAGGAGATGAGTCAAAATGTATGTGAATAAAAGATTTTGAGAATTGTTTTAGGAATAAAACAAGGATAAAATTCACCATGTTAAAAATGACCGGAAGTCTGTGTGTGTGTGTGTGTGTGTGTGTGTGTGTGTGTGTGTGTGTGTGTGTGTGTGTGAACTGAAATTCTTGGGAGCAAAATAAGTTTGGCAGAACTAATACTTTTCTCTCTCCAATCTGTGAGCTGCCCAAACTTACAGATCTCAGTAAATACACTTTGATCATGACTGCGATTTAGCTCTTCTGAGATTTGCTCACTACTTCATACCAGTAGGATCTGAAGGCTGGCATTGTAAGGCTGGTGTCGAGATCCAGAAAAACTGATATGAGCCATATTTAATCATGTTTTTCCTGAGGGCTTCCCTCTGCAATTAGAATAAAATCAGCCCAGAAGGTCCTACATGGTCCCATTCTCTCCAGTCTCCACTTGCCCCTCTTTCCTGCCTCACAGTGCCCTATGTTCTCTCCTGCTCTCTCTGCTCCGGGCACAGTGGCTTTTATTTCTTCATCTTTTTTTTTTTTTTAATGTTTATTTGAGAGACAGAGAGAGAAAGAGAGAGAGAGAGACAGAGCATGAGGGGGAGAGGCAGAGAGAGAGGAAGACACAGAATCTGAAGCAGGCTCCAGGCTCCCAGTTGTCAGCACAGAGCCCTATGTGGGGCTTTAACTCACAAACTGCAAGATCATGGCCTTGTCCTGAGCTGAAGTCAGATGCTTAAGCGACTAGGCCACCCAGGTGCCCTGGGGTTTTCTTTCTTCAAAAGCCACTCTTTCCACCAGTCATGGCTACTGTCCAGTCATTCACTTTTTAGCTTCAATAGCAATTCTGCAAGAAAGCTTTTGGATGCCTTATCTAAAATTCCCAGAAACCCAGCCAATGGCTAAATATAAACTTGTTTTATTTTTTTAAATAACATTTGTCCCTGAGAGGATTTTTTTATTTGTTTGTTAATTGTCTGATTTCCTACACTGTCATCTCCACATGTGAGCTCCATGACAGAAAGAGTTTGTTTATTTGTTTACTACAGGGCTGTCACAGAGTGAACCCTCAAATAATGATGAGGCAGAGACTGGATCATGCACATACTTGATATACCCTGGAATGGTCAGGCTTGAATCTGAATTTCTTATTTTTGAATAAAGAAAGTCATAGAAATAAAATTGTTAAACAGCAGAATAATGGAATGATTTCATAATGCTATGATAAATATGTAATTTTCCATAAATCTTTTCAAACAAAGTATGATATTTCAATGTGTTTCAGACTGGTCTACAAATTATCCCCTGCTATTTTAACTCAACTAAAAGCTTTAGCTATTATAAATTTATCTACACATATTTTAGAATTGTTTTGAAAAAGTTTTTCTTCCCCCCCTGATTCTAAAAGAAACCAGTAAGGTACTATTTATTGCATTTAAAATGGCTCATAAAATAAATGACTGATCTAGTGGTTTTGTTTTTTAAAGCAGAAAATAACAGAGTAATACTATGCACATATATATTCAACTAGATAAATGTAATCAGCACTGCCAGATGCAGTTTTAACGTTTGCTTGATTTATTTCTACGTCAGACTGTTTATCCATGTCTCTTCTAGGGCTTGTAAAAAGGCATGAATGATAAATTAATTGACGTGTCCTTAAACTTGCATCCTCTTTCTTTCGGTCTAACTGCAATAGATCCCCGCCCTTTCTGGAACTCCAGATTTCTCCCAAAAGGCACCTCATGCCTGAGTATAATCCAATCTTCTCAGTGACTTCAATAATGCAGAGCTGATCCTATCTTCCCCTTTAGTGGTATAAATCAATTGAGGCTGTCATTCCAAGGACAAATTCCTCATCGTGGTGCAAAATCTCTTCAAGACTTGAACCTCTCTTCCTCAGGTATCCCACTTTAAGCCATATCATCCCAGTGACCCCTGCTCTCCCTGTCTCAATATATCTGTACCTATTATTTATTCTGCCTGAAACATCCTACAGTTCTTACCTCTCAGATTTGTGTGACTAATTCCTGGTCATCACTGAAGCCTTGGTTCTCTTATCTTTTCTTTTTACCAACCTCCTCTGAGCTCTTTAAAGACCCTCTAGTAGCCTTTCAATTCCCCTATTATCACACACATCATTTTTTTAAAATAATTTCCAGTTTGTCTATCTGCATCATTCGATTTTGAAATCCTTAAGCAAAAAAACAAAACGAAACAAAACAAAACCACCTTTGCTTTACATTTCATTTCTCTAGCATGGTACCTGAAATATAAATGTTTAATAATATAGTTTTGAACAAATTAGTAAATATAGCAAAGAGAATATAAACGAATGAATAATGTGAAATGAAATATAATGGCCTTTAAGCTCTGTGAAAATAGATACAATTTTATCTGGATAATTATATCCATCAGGCCTAGACGGGTGTGACACATGGATGTAATTTAATAAATATATTAAATAAGTAGACAAGTCAATTTTACATTAGGCAATATATATATATAGTTTTTCATTTCAAGTGATTCAGTGTAGAAAGTCTACACAGTAGGATAGCCAAGTGGCTAAAAATGAAACTCTGGATTTAGGGCTAATTAATGCCTTTAAAATTCACCTGTGTTCTCTAAAAATAGTAGGTTTTCTGAAGACTAAAGAAGGCAGTCAATAAACAGCATCCAACATATTCTCTGACACCTCAGAAGTGGTCAACTAATGTATTACCAATGTTATTCCTACTGCCATGCCTGCTTTTCCTTCTCTTCCGTCTCCTTTCACCCGCACTGCTCAATGACAGAGAGGTAGAAACTTTAAAATGAGAAGGACAAAGTAAAAATGATGTGCTTTAGTATGAGTAAAAACAAAAGCACAGACTTTTTAAACTTGTTAACTACTGTTACAGTTAATTTTATATGTCAACCTGACTGGGCTAAGGGATGCCCAGATAGCTGGTAAAACATTATCTCTGGGTGTGTTTGTGAGGGTGTTTCTAGAAGAGATTAGCCTCTGCAGGCATAGACTTTAAAGATCACCTTCACCACTAGGAATGAGTATCATTCAATCCACAGGAGGGACAAATAGAAGGACAAGACAAATTTGCTTTCTCTTTTGAGGTAAGGAAATCCATCTCCTGACCTTAGACAATGGCTATCCTGATTCTTAGGCCTTTGGATTCAGACTACTTTTTATACCATTGGTCCCCTAGGTCTCAGGACTTTGGATTTGGGCTTGAACCAGATTTCCTGGCCCTCTGGTTTGCAGATGGGAGATGGTGAGATTTTTCAGCTTCCATAATCACGTGAGCTAATCCCCGTAATGAACCTTTGTATACCTACACATAGCCTATTGTTCTGGTTCTCTAGAGAACCCTGATTAACAAAGCTATTAAAGTTTAACCCCTGAACAGAGTAATGTCTTCACAAAACCAGATGTAACGGTAAATTCTCAAAGCCACATACCTGCAGCTTTATAAATAAATTTTATATTGGAATTAGAATATTTATAGTACATCTCTACAAATGGAATAGCACTAATTTTAGCCAAATACATATTTTAATACAAATTAAATAGGAAATAATCAGTGACAATAGTAAATATAGAAAATATAAATGTTTATGCCCATGTAAATCTGAATTGCCAGGCTACCCGCATAGCTGCAATGGAATCCACGAATTTTCAAGTAGTATGATTGTTGCCTTCAGGCTCAAATTCATGACATTCATTTTCTAATTAAACATGCTTGTCTCACTGCATTTTGTGTCGCTACAATCTGATTCGGCACTAAACTAGTTCAAATTGTCTTATGTTTTCAGTCTTCTGATTCATTGATATGCGTTATACAACACACTCTTTTCTTTCCAACACAACCAGATAGGAAATTCTTCATTTGTATTCCATACAGCGTGGGTAGCAATCTAGATTTTCTGTCAATATTCCATGATGATATATGTTCAGGAGATTCATTCCCCAAAATTCCAGTGATATTTATAGACTTGACTGGCAAGAAGGGCCAATGTGACTTTGGCAGTGTTCTAACAATTGCTTAGAGTATTTAGAAATGAGTCATCTCATAAGCAGCCCACCATCACAGGAGTTGATTGCTCATTGTGTTCACACAGTGATGAAAATAAATAGCCCCTATACAAGGGAAGATGAACACAAACTTTGCTGCATTCATGTCGATTGCACTACAGATTTTGAGATACCTAAACTTGAATTGTTATAACAGTTTTTGTGTGACCTCCCCAACAAGGAAGAAAACCCCAACTAGTCCATTATTTGTCTTTCTTTCTTGTTTGTTTTTTTTTTTTAAGATTTTATATTTTTAAGTAATCTCTACACCCAATGTGGGACTCAAACTTACAACCCTGAGATCAAGAGTCACACACTCTACTGACTGAGCCAGCCAGGGCCCCTCATCATTTGTCTTAAAAGAAGCAAATTCTAGATAATATTAGAACATGAGAAAAGTACTGAACACCCTTTCTCCTAATTTTCCCATGACTTACATGCATTCTCTACACAGAGAATGAACATTGCAGGATTAAGAAAGGATCTGGGAAAAACTCTAGCCTATAATTTAAGGCCTCTGGATCGGAGATGATAAAGTTCTGTAACATACAAGGTAAGTGTGTGGTGAAGAGGGAATGGAGGAAGGTGACTCTGAACCCTCAAAAAACCCTTCACATAGATTCCTTTTTATTTCTGTATATGGTAGTTGACTCATGGGGATGCTACACCAAACAGAGAGCTAGAACTTTCCATCTACCACTTTTTCTTCTCCTGTATCTTCTTTCTTCTCTTATACCAACTCCTTAACTCTCTACTAGGGACCTTATATGATGGCTGTATTCAAAGGAAAGTTTTCTTTTTTTTATTAGACCATTTTCAATGGTTTTTTGAAGAACAAATTCTCCTTAGTCTTTCTTTTGTACTGATACCTGGGAAGTCTAAAAAATAATGATAGTGACAAAATATAACCTGTAGTTCTAAATATGATAAAATAGCGTTTGTACAAAAAAAGGAGAACACATTATGAGTATATGAAATGTCAAGATTAATATAGCCTGCACTTTGGTAAAATAAATATAGTATTTTGCATAGCAGAAAACGAATTGGTAAGCAGAGAAGAGACTTGATAAACACTCCTGGGAAAGAGAGAAAAAGCTTAAAAAGGTGGTATTTATGGGAAAAGAGATAATACTTTAAAAATTGTGTATTTTACAACTTAGAATATTTAATGTCTCTGGAAGACTGAATAAAACAAATGAAACCGTTTAAGACTTGATCGGACAAATCTTTCCTTATCTAAAACAAAACAAAACATGTCTGAAACTAGCATACATTACAAATAAATATTATAGAAAGAGATCCAGGCTTATACACATGTTTAACTTTCAAAAACGAAGAACTAATCCAATAATCCTTCAAGAATGCAAATGAAAAATGAATGTGCAAATTTACCAAACCTAGAAACAAATAAAAATTAAACTGACTCAAGACTGTCTTATGACATTAAGTGCCAGAAGAAAATGGAGTAACCCCTAACATTTAAAAAGCTTTGACTGGCATGCAAGCCACACCATAGTTTACCTGTGAACAAACAAAAAGGTGTTTTCAGATATGCAAGTAATCAGAAAACTAATCAGATTTTATTCTTAAATCTGATTCAGATTTTTCTGAATAAAAATTTGGTTCCTTGTATATTATTGGATTCCAGAAAGATGATCTAAGCAGGAAACTCAATATTGGAAAGTAATGACTAAAAAAGACTAGGCACAAAGAATGAAAACATATAAAGCATAGAAATAATGAAGAGAGTTACAATCTTAGATAAATAATATTCTTTAAAATGTGGTGTGTCTATGTACGTGTATGTGATTCTGTGTGGTTAGGAGTGTGTGCTCAACTGTTCCTCACTTGCTCTACAGTGTCTCTCTACCATAACCTAGCCTAGGGCTGTTCTTCCTTCGCTTTGTTAACTAGCTCCCATCAACTTGCTTTTTTCCACAAATTTGTTTAAAAAGTTAGTTTATTTGCATAAAACCTTATCATTCTCCTCACCACAACAGATTTATTTTCTCTTGGGTTTGTTAACTTTTATTCCAAAGAGAGGAGATGATGGGAAGCAATTCTGTTTGTTAATTCAAAAACAAAGTATGGCCCTATTCCTTATTCTCTAAAACATGTCCCTTTCTTATATGTACGAATTTGCAGTTATTTGCAGCAAACGAAACTGATATGTATTAGAGGGAGTAAGGAGTTTTTTAAGTACAATTAACTAAACACATGTTATATTAGTTTCAGGTGCACGGCATATTAATCTGACAATTCTTTACATTTCTCAACTCTCACGGTAAGTGTAGTCACCATCTGTCACCATGCAACGTTATTACAATACTATTCACTATATTCCCTATGCTATACTTTTCACCTCCATCACTTATTTTATAACTGGAAATGTGTACTTCTTAATTCTCTTCATCTACTTTGTCTATCCCCTTGCCCACTTCCCCTCTGGAACCATCAGCTTTATTTTCTATCTTTAGGAGTCTGGTTTTTTGTTTGTTCATTTATTTTGTAAATTAGATTCCACATGTAAGTGAAAATATATGGAATTTCCTCAAAAAATTAAAGATAGAATTACATATGATACAGTAATTTCACTACTGAGTCCTTACTCAATGTAAACAAAAACGCCAATTTGAAAAGATACATATCCGCCCCGTGTTTATTGCAGCATTATTTACATGGCCAATATATGGAAGCAATCCAAGTATCCATCAATAGATGAATGGATAAAGAAGATGTGGTGCACACACACACACACATATATATTTATATGTAATGGAATTTATTGTATATAATGGAATTTATTATATATATAATATATAATGGTATCTATCTATCTATCTATCTATCTAATGGAATATTAATCAGCCTTCAAATAGAAGGAGATCTTGCCATTTGTGACAACATGGATGGACCTAGAGGGCATTATGTTACGTGCAATAAGTCAGAGATTAAAGTTTTTAATATATATTTAAATGTTTTTCATTGAATAATCCATTTTACTTCATTTTGTTTTTCCAACTTATCATTTATTTTAAAAGAATGCAGTTATATCAGTGCATTTACAGCAATTGCTTAAGTTTACTTTCTATTTGGGCAGGACACATTGATGGAAATCATGTTTTTAAAATATTTTAGTGATGTTTAAAAAATATTTGAAATTCAATTGTTTCTCTACTTCAAATGAGCTAGAGTTAGTCTTTTTATATATTTTCCAAAAAAGTGAAAGGATTATAATCCAATCTACATCACATTCTTTTAACTATAACATTTTTATCTTAGCAAGTTTCATAAGTTCTGTATACTCAATTATTATATTTCATGGGAAAGACTGTGGTTTTGGGAAACTGAACTCTTGGGGTTTAGACACAGTTCTCTAATCTCTCAGGAGCTTGGGCATGTTTTGTCCTCCCTATGTTACAGTTTCCTGATTTGCAAAATGAAGAACCTAAGTGACTTTATTAGGTTCTTTTCTTGTATACATTTTTCCAAAGCTTAAGGAAGTAGTTTGACAAGTGTAACATAATTTTTCCATAGCATTTTGAAGAAATTTATTATGGTTTAATCAGCATTGGGCTGGTTTTATGAGTATCTGTGATATATAAAGAAAATTCTGCAAGCAAAGCCATCTAGGGAGGCATACCTTAATTTAAAACTGAAACCATAGGGAGAGACAATAAGACATTAACAAATAATCTAAGAAATGGATTGCCTAGAAGTAAAGACTGGATTTCATCTTTGTCTCTCGAGTTGATTAGCAAAGACGAGAGACATTACCAAGGGAAAGCAAATCCCTTTATGTTTCACTTTCTTAATTATTTCATTCTACTTTTAAAAATTTATATATGAATTTCAGGACACCAAAGAATTCAAAATTAAAATGTGATATACATAGAAGTCATAATGTGAAGATATTTTAGGAGGATAATATCATGAACCTCTGTATCAATTTTTTAGGAGGGAAATAAATTTTCCCCTGCTCTTATTTCAGGGCAGAATTTCCCCTCCTAGGACATAGTATGATGGACTTTCTTCTTGAAGAAACTGTATTTATATGAAGTCCTTGTGTCTAAATACCAAAATTCTGGGTCTAAGAATATGTAGTCTCCAAGAAGTAAAGAATGTCATTGCAAATCTACTCCAAAGAGATGATGAGACATTATTACAACTTTAGGTACACTTTTCTTTCTTCTTCTAGAAAAAATATGTTTGGGTCTTTTAGAGATAAGAAGTTTAGTTTGGTAGATCAGGCTTTTAGGGTCGGAGTGCCTCTATGGTATGTGGTCACATAGTTATGTTATAAACAGAATTGTATTCTCTTAGTAAGCACTTTTCAAGGAAAGAAAAAAAAATCTATATATAAAAGCACAAAGATGTCTCTGGGCTTAGAAAAAAAGAAAGAAGTTTCTTGTTCTCAGGAAGTCATGGGTGGTTGAAGTCTAAGAAGTTTGTGACATGATAATGGAAGCAAAAGTCAGCAACTCAAGGAAAGAGTGATGGTTGATTTTATGTGTCAACTTGACTGGACCACAGGGTGCCCGGTACCTGGTTAAATATCATTCTGGTTGGGTCTGTGAAAAATTTTCTGGGTGATATTAACATTTGAATCTACAAAGTGAGTAGAGCAGATCTCCCTCTCCAATGTGGACAGGTTTCACTCCATCCACTGAAGGCCCAAATAGGTCACAAGGTGGAGAAAGAGAGAATGAATCCTTTTTATTTAAAGGTCTTTAGGTTGGAACATTAGTCTTGTCCTGCCTTCAGACTCAGATTAGAATTTACACCATCAGCTCTCCTGAATCTCAGGCCTTAGACAGCAGATTTGGGGGACTTCTTAACTTCCACAATCATGTGAGCCGATACTTTAAAATAAATCTCTTTACACACACACACACACACACACACACACACACACACACACATCTCCTATTGATTCTGTTTCTCTGGAGAATCCTGACTAATACAAAAATCACTTGCATAGGAGTGCTACTTCTGAACCTCCGGTGACAAAATTGGCAAGAGACCCATTCTCCTACCTTGGCAATCATCTAGCGGTGGTCTTAGGGGAATTGAGAGACTTTTCCTTTGATGTTCAAGTAGGCATTCTAACAGAGGACATTGGAGGAAACATCAGAAATCTGATAGCTAATGAAGCCTGATAAAGAGATTTTAGGTGGAATTGTTACTGAGATATAAATTCAGGGACTCACTAATAACCAGAAAGCACTTACAAGGCTACCCAAATCTATGTATAATTTCAGCATTTTATAATAATTTGAGTATAAATGTAAATAGGTCTTAAGTGTACCTTTATCAGACATAACCATTATATACAATATTGTCGAATTTGTATGATTAATTGCCTATCCCATTTTACCCAAAATACCTGGCCTCCTGGTCTTTATCTGTCAACAATGCAGTCATCCAAAAATGGTCCCACATAGTGAAAAAGATTCAGTAGTTTCCACTTTTAGATAATTTTATTGAGTAGCCAAGTGAAGGCTGCAGACCACCTTGGTTAACAAAGTAAAAAGGAAGAAAAAATGTCCTTTTACTTATTTGGGGATAGAGGAAAATATTTGAGAACATCATTTTTATTAAGATGTTTACTTCACCCACTACAAATGTTGCAAGTTAATCCAAAATACTTCCTCATTAGGAATAAAGCAATTAAAAATAACTACAACTGCATAACTGTGCCACTGGTTTTAGATGCCTAATTACAGAACCTCTTCAGGGCGATGGAAATGTCAGCTCATTAGAACACAATTTTTACTATTTGAAGCAGACTACGATCAATATAAAAGATGCCATCTTAAAGTTAGCCATTTTGCATGACAGGATAGATGATTAAATTATTATTTCTAAGCCCTTAAATATACATTGAGACTAATTCTGGATGAGCTTTATTCCTTACGGGAACAATGGGAAGGGTAAGAAGAGAAAGTGGATTTAAGTTATGTCAAAGTGTTTAAAAGGATGATTTGAAATTCATACTTTAAGAAAAATTAACATATGCATTCATTTTACAAAGACAATCAGTTCTCTTTCACCCTGATCTGTGTCATTTGAAGTTTTGCTGGGGCTGGGTAATATTTCAATTAGGCAACTGTTTTCTCTCACTGAAATTCTTTCGGTATCTTGACTATTAGTTCTTAGTGAGGATAAGTAGTATCAAACACATATACTCAGGAAGTGAAAATCTCATATTGTTTTCCATCTGGAATATACGTGACACATACCCTTGAGTGATTCTTTGAGGCTCCATCAGTAAGCCTGAGAAGCCAGGCAGGTGGTAGACACTGATGCTTATTTCATCCTGACAGAGGCAATGAAGGAATCTTCCTTATCTCATGGTATTCAATACTGATGCCAGCATGTACTTTACTTTTTCGCTTATCATAACTATGAGCATGTTATTCCAGCGAAGCATACATGGCTCTGCTTTGTGTGTGCAAACAGTTTGACACAACAACTTTAGAATTCGTGGAAGTCATTTGTCCTCTGTTTCTAGTTCTCATCTTTCCAAAATAGCTGAGGAACCTTGAGCACATCCTTTCTCTCTGGACTTCGATTTTCTCTAACGAAAAATCAGACTGGACTTATAATCTCTGAAGTCCCTTCTAGTGTTGACATTTAATGACTTCATTTTAAGAATTCAGTCTCTCTCAGTTGTCAAGAGAATTGCACATTCCTTTTGTACTCATTAAAGTGATTTGTACCGCTACCCTCGTCTTCCATTATGTATATTGGAAGAACGGAAGTCTGCACTCCCTCCTAATCGAAAGGAGCCCTGCATGCTCTGTAGGAGAACAGGAGGTTTTTACTTTTGTGGTGTTAGTATGAAAGAATAAATATCTATTTCCTCTGGCCATCTATAATATATAGTAGAATAAGTGAGTCACATCAGGATTCTATCTTGCAGTGACTAATGAGGTCTTCTAGAGTATCAAACAGGATTTATGCTATTGTCTTAGAACTGATGCCATGGTCTAGAGCTGAGAACTAAATTAATATGTACCCAATAGTCTTACGTGGAAATGCTATGAGCAGGTGAGATCAGACAATTTTCCTCAGGGTTAACTAAGAGGTTTAATAATTCAGCTCCTTGCTCCTAATTCTACCCTTAAGCTAACATAAGAAGATGGTTGAGAATGTTATCAACCTCTTAGAAAGCACAGCGTCCATGGATGATGCCCCCCCAAGTCACTTGCGAAGAACAAGTATACTTGCAAAGAGTGGTGTCAGCAATCGTGTTCTCCATCATCATGCTTGCAGAGATTTAGAACCTGCTGATGACTCTGGCATCCAGATACGAGCAAAAGGTGGTGAAACTGCTCCTAAGAACATTTTGGAAACTTGGCCTTATGGCTTTTATGACATATTAATTCTTCTCCTCTACCAAGGGAAATAAAAGTGTAATATATTTTTTTAATGTTTATTTATTTTTGAGACAGAGAGAGACAGAGCATGAGTGGGGGAGGGGCCGAGAGAGAGGGAGACACAGAATCCAAAGCAGGCTCCAGGCTCTGAGCCTGGCAGCACAGAGCCCAACGCGGGGCTCGAACTCACAGACCGTGAGATCATGACCTGAGCCGAAGTCGGACGCTCAACCGACTGAGACACCCAGGCGCCCCAAAGTGTAATATTTGAATTGAATGGCAGTATCCATCTCCGATTTCTGAATAAAGAACGTTGAGGCAGTGTGTGCCACAAAGATAAAGGGGTATACCTGAGAAGGAAGCGGGGGTCATTTATCTTGTGTCTGGGGCCCAAGTTGAGGCAAACAAAAACTTCACCTATGCCTAGGACTTCACAATTAAGACCACTGGGCTTAGCAGAGGAGAAGGGGCTGTGGGCAGCTACTGATAAAGGCACACTCAACTTGGTGGCATATACCAAGAACGTACTCATGTAAAGACTGCCACCTAAGCAGAGAACTAAAGATCAATAAGAACAGACTGAATCAGAGTAAGACCTTTATTGGGATGTCAGAGACCTTGCCTTGGACTAGCCCTATTCCTGCAACTTGAGATCCACACTGGAGCCCATGCATAGAAAAGAGAGAAGGAAAAAAAAATGTTTGAAGTCAGGTCAGATCCTTTTTTTTATTTCAGAGAGTGACAACTAGGGATGTAATCTGACCTCAGGTACAGGGAAAGATCAAGCTTTGAACAGAGTTGAGAATAACTTTTAAAAACAAAAATAACCAAATTTTATATGTAAATCTTTATATGAAAATAACCAAAAAAACTACAGAAATGAAACTGTTCTAATAACACGAGGTGACAGAAATTCTGAAATGGAGCCGAGATATCTTGATGTCTTCCCAGCATGACTGAAGGATTTACTAGAATATAGTGGAGATAGTTATTTGAAAAAACAAATTATATTTAGACACTCAAGAGTTAAGACTCCTCCAAAATTCAAGAAAAAAGCCAATCTTTTCCTTTACTCAGCTAGGGACAGATTTGGAATGGAACTCACTACTTTGGCTTTAAAGCCACAGAATATACTTTCAGTTTCCCAATTTTTCACAGCTATTCCAAAATTCTTTCTCAAAGTTGAAAGATTCAGAAAGGAGAGTATGAATGAGACACAGATCATTTACCAAGGCATGCATGGTAAAATTCTATTTCTTAAATCTTAAATCTAGAGGTAAATATTTTCCTCTTTTAGTTTTCTAGACACCTACTTTACTTCCAACCAGAATTGGTCTGCAACATGTCTTAGAATTTAGGTCTCCTATTTCAGGGACCTTACACATTGACTTACTCTCAATTACACTTGAATTTCAAAGGTGGATTCTGTTGCTTTCTCATGCTAGTGTTACACAATCTGACACTGTGTACTTACAGCTCCTGCTCGCCATCACACCGAGACTCACTGCTTGCTGTTTTCATAGAACATTCTTTGACTGAATATAAAATAACCTACTGGTACCTATGGGAGAATAGGATGTATTGACCGTTGACTGCTTCTTTAATCAACACAGGATTTCTCATACAGCATTTAAATCTCAATATTACAAGGACAAATATCCAGAAAGATACTATCTTAAACCTAGAAAAATCTTAGTAGGAACTTTTTATTATTTATTAAAATTGGATACCTAGATAATCTGCAAAACAATCTGAGTGAGGAAAAACTCCTTCAAGCTTGATCAGCTATAATAATAAACTTGTAATCATCAGATCTGAATGAAGAGATAAATAATCCTTAATTATTTTAAGATGTAAGCCTTTGTATGTATTTCAGACTAAGTCGACTGAATTTTTCCACATCTCAGATGGTACAGATTTAAATCTCAGCTCTGTCTCTTTCTAGCTGTGTGAGCTCAAACTTATTCTCATTTCCTTTTAAATTACCTTCTAATTGTCTACTGCAGAATACGGTGCATAAAAATGCTCAAGAAAATCAGTGGTTAATATTAATATGGTCATCGTCAATAAGAGATGATTTTAAAGATACTGATATGCATAGCCATACAACCTGAGTATAGGTTTCTTTCACGCTGTGCCTGCATAGGTGCTTTGCGACTTCAATCCATTTTTGGAGAATATTAGAGGCAGATGGATACAAGCCTTCCCGTTATTATAAAGAGAAGGAATGAATTACTCATATTTTGCACAAAATCCTGCTTCATTACATTGCTTTTAGAAGAATTTTGTGGAAAATTCAGAGTGTGACATATAAAAAAAGCCATTTGGAACAGAACTACATTATTGTTTATGCTATAAACCTTATAAGCAAATATAGCAAAATAGTTGTTTTCTCCATATTTCTTACTTTATGCCTTTGGCATCTAGAGCCCTGGATTATTACTAATACATTTTAAGTTCTATTTATATTAAGGGAACAGATTATGAACCAATTGGTTGGTTAAGAAATCATAAAACAGCAAAAGCAACCTCTGAAGGCACTATGGCCTTGCTGCTAAAGCAGAGGCCAGGTGGCTATAAAAATAGACCTAAAAAACCAGCGGTTTAAACAAAAGAACCATTTATTTGTGTCTCATGTAATCACTAGGAAGGAGGCATGCCAGCCCAGGTGTTAATCTCATATTCAGAAGGAGGAAGAAAGAACCAGAAGAGAACACATTCAATTCTTTTAAGGGCAATTTCCAGATTTGCCACATATCACTTCACACATATTTTAAAGACCAGGGCTTACATAGACACATGCGGCCACACGATACCATCTTTAACCGTGTGCTTAATACTATTAATATTGAAGACAGAGATTGTGGGAATGTTGGCTTGAAACCTATGTCCAAATAAATCTTGAGTTACAATTATATTCACAAAGAACTGATTGAAAAAAAAAACGGGAAATTTTCTGAGTTTTAAAGAATTATATTGTTAACCATACCAGAAATTTGGCTTATAAAAACCAATGGTTCCACCTCTAAAATAACCTCAGGGTCCAAACCCAAAGAGAGAAAGTGTGAAACAGGTAATATGGCTAAGGAGACCGTACTGTATCTAACTCATATGTGGATATGTGGAATAATACAAAAGGAAGATTTATTCTGATAGCAAGTTTAGGATTACAAAGGACAATAAGCAAGAAAATCCTCCTTGAGAGCAGGACTTAAGTCTCAAGAAGGAACTTAACTCCATGTTAATGACAGAAGGGCCTCATGATTCTGGCCTGTATGTTATCAGTCAATTATACCTCAAAAGTCTCACATTTTCTAAAGGGGAAGATGTTGTTGTTTTTATTTTTATTTCCTTTTTTGTTTTGCTTCTTCGATTGTTTTAGTGGTGATCTTGTTTCTTCTCTACTTTCACATATTAGCTACGAGGCATCCAAAATATTAAGTTATTAATCAATGGGCCAGGAAGTGTCAAATACAGATTTGAGGGAAAGAGAGGCTGTGACTGACTGAGGTTTGAGGATGACATGGCTTTTCGACCAGTCCTCAACTGCGTAACTCTGGAACATTATGTTGAAGTTAGGTGGATGTGTATCTTGCCAAGTTACTATATTTGAGGGATCGCTTTAGTACTGTAGTTTGATCCATGCTAATTGATACAGTCTCCATGTTTTAAACCAGGGGTCTGCAAACTATGGCCTCTGGGCTAAATCCAAACTGACACCTATTTTTGTAAAAAAAAAAAATTATTAGAATGCAGCCATGCCCATTCATTTACATACTGTCATGACTGTTTTTATATTTTCAGAGTTGAATAATTTTAACAGAAAGGTTGGCCTATAAATCTAAAATATTTCTCTGATGATTTACAGAAAAAGTTTACTAACTCCCGGTCTGACCTCTAAATGATGTAAATTAATGGGTAAAAGACAATACACAACATGGCTTATTCTGGTGGAACAGAATAAGAGCAGGAAAGAGAGGGGTGAGACAGAGAAAAGGCTCTGTATTCCTCTTGGAGTAAAAAAAAATGAGTTTGATTAGCTTAATTAACATCTCAATATCTTCTCTTTGCTTCTTTCTTACTTCCAAAGTCCTGAGTTTTGCCTGTAGGCCTCGGCCTTCTACCTCGGGAGAGAAAATCATCTCAGAGTCCCATGTCCTGTATAAACAGAGTTCATCATTCTTCAGGTGTGAACAACTTTTGATAAACCTAACACTTAGGAGAAATTTTCCAGGTAAATGGTGGTAATTTCCTTCATCCTGGCAATCCTACTTCTGCTTTTTTGCTTTTACAGTCCTTTTTGTATTCAGTGTCACTTGGGAAAATTTTCCTCAATCATCCAGGAACTTTGCTAAAACCATTGCTACATCTTGATATGAGCCTATTGAAGCCTACTGAATGTAGCCTCCTCTAAAGTCATTTTGCCTCAACTTTTACTCATCTCGCTACAGCCTTCATTGAATATAGTTGTGTCTTAGCTACAGGACACATGACCTGAATCTTCCTAACCGATCTGACTCCTTTCATCATACCTGAAACTTACTTCCATTTATTTTGATAATTATTTCAGTTACTTACCTATCACTTTGCGAAAATCCTGCCATCTGGTCACTTTATTAAGCCAAATGAACAGTTAAAACATTATGTTACATTTTATAAGCTATTCACTTTGTCTTTTCAAATTACTGTCACATGCCTAATATAACTGAGTGGATAGTCAAGAGAGTAAACTCCTTCTATAAGCATATCGAAAGCAGTAAAGTCTAACCCTCATTAGCACTTGGGGATAATTGCTGCTCTACATTGCTAGGGGAATGCTGGGAGTCTGGTTGTCTTTGCAGCTTGGGTAACCTAATGGTATCTCACACTGGGCTTCTAAAGGTAACATTATCTAGAAGCTCTTAGCATTTAATTCAATCACTGATAAACTTGATGCGCTACTGAATTTTTATTGAAGTTGGTTTTTTGGGGTTTTTTCTTCTTGTTTTGTTTTCAGCAAATAGTACTACACCATCTATACTTTCTCCTGATCAACTTGCATTTCTTCAGCCAAGCTACCTGAAGTTATCTAATAACAGCTGGAATTTTCCATCATGGAGTATAAAAATAATATATTAAGGTTAGTAAACAGAAAGGAAATTAAGGGATGGTAACTGGATATAAATCAAGTTACTGAAACCATATTTTGAATCTTTTTCTTTTTTAATTAGGGAAAGGAAATAAATTTTGGAAGTATTTTTCAAATATTTGTATCTGTTCTCTTTCATTATGTACTAATACATCCTATTAAACACAAACTGATTTAAAAAGCACTTTGGACAACTTTTTTGCACATATTTTAGCAAGAGCGTTTTAGCCTTAACTCCTCATGTTGAATTATTGCACCTTGCTCTATTGACCTTTAAAAGGCATAGCAGTGTGTGGGCCTCTATAAGTTTTGAAAGCATATATTACACGTGGGAATATTCTTTCCAACAATTTTCCAGGTGAATTGGAAGCTTGAGAATTTTGTGTGAGACCCCAATAAAGTCCGGAGGCTTATCCAGTTAGGTCCAAGCTGTGGTCCAAGATCACATTTAATATTATAGCTAAAATCCATGGTTAATAAGGGTTCTTTGTAATCTCTGGCAAAACTGAATTAGAGAGTCACAACACAGAAATTCTAGGTTCCAAAAAAAGGCCAAGGTATCTTCAAGATGAAACAGCTCACTATTTGAAACAGCTCACATTCTGGCATTGCTACTGAGCAGTAACTGAGACTGAAATTAAGTGGCCAAATGACCACAGCTACTTATCATGAAATGGACGTTGTACGATCCACCAAGTCATCATTTTGGGCAGGGGTATCAACATTCCATTATATGATAAAAGTAGTGCTGTCAGAATTGGACCCAAGCACTTACAAAAGGTCCAGAAAATTACATGAACAATTGGTTTAGAGATTTATTACATCTGTAGCAGTGATCTCTCTTCCATAACTTAGCCTATGGCTTCATAGGGAAAAAGTCAGGTCTGATATACAGTAAGGAGATACGGCCTAATTAAAGATATACATGGCTAGCTGGGTAGGGTGCATGCCTGCTTGGTCAAGAACTAGAGGAAGGAAACAAAAGATCATAGAGAAGAGATTCTGCTGTAGAGGCACGTAGATGGACCTAGTAGGGGGATACAATGCAGAAGGGCACTCGACAACATGGTAGATAGAGAACCTATCCAGTGGATTCTAACCAGCCTCTATGCCCAGCTATATTATTACATGCCATTACATGCATGAATGAAATGCCCAAGTTTGTGGGGAAGGAGACTATACATGCAGCCAACAGCATGTTTCCTCTCACAATGGTGATCACTTTCCTGTTGTATTGAGCATTTCATCCGCAGTGAGCTCTGAAGGAGAACAACTAGCCATTTGGGGGCAACTTTATCATATCAGATCCTTTCCAATGTAGCATAGGCAACAATTTTCCTTGTCGGAAACTATGTCTCACTCCAAATATAAATTCCCTTCCCTATTCCAAGGGTTTCTACAGTCATTAATATTCAAGGGCTTAGAAAATGATTCATAGGGGCACCTGGGTGACTCAGTCGGTTAAGCGTCCCACTTCAATTCAGGTCATGACCTCACAGTTCGTGAGTTTGAGCCCCGCATCGGGCTCTGTGCTGACAGCTCAGCCTGGAGCCTGCTTTGGATTCTGTGTCTCCCTCTCTCTCTGCCTCTCCCTGACTCTTGCTCTGTCTCTCTCTCTCAACTAAATAAACATTAAGAAAAAGAAAAGAAAAGAAAAGAAAATGACTCAAAAACTTACACATAACTCAGCCTCAGACATGAAGAGCCATTTTATAAGGAAGTGTTTGCAATAACAGATACAGGTCTAAATAATCCACTCTCTCTATCATATATCAAAATACCAAGAAATAACAGGCTAAGACTGACATTCAAATAAGGCCAACTTGGGAACTGACCCAAGGATATTATACATCCATTAAGGCAACATCTAATATATATAGCATTATGTCGTCTCTATATAGAAGACATGATCTGGGAACAAAAAGATGGAATTAAAATTGGGTTCTTTAACTATCATTCTTAGTTACAGAATTGTAGAAATTGTAGAAATTGTGCTCTGCTTCTCTACAAATTGAGCTCTGCTGGTTAGGGGTTCTGGTTCCCAGTACAACAACATTACCATCACAAAACACAAATCTGAACCCGAGGCTTTGAGATTTGAATAACCTTTTCAATCAATGGGTCAACAAAGGAGTTCTATACTGGTGGAAAGTATTGGACTCATAGTGGTGAGGAGGTAGAGTTATTGCTACATAGTATGGGCAGAGAAGAATATGTCTGAAACTTGGAGAGTTCACTGGAAGTCTTTTTGTGCTTCTATGGCTGCAATAACAGTGAACGATAAAACATAGTAACCACAGATTAACAAGGGCAAGGCAATTAAAGCTCAGCTTCCCTTGATTCTTCCTATTTTTTTTCCTCAAGAAACAAACACCATTCTCTCTAATATTTTACTGAGAAAAATTATCAAATGTTTATTTTGGTTTTCTAGTGCTATTATGTGTTATGAATTCATTTTTTGGTGTTCTAAATATCATTTACCCTTTCAATAAATAGAAAATTAGGAAATTAGAATTAGCTCAGATATCAGTTAGGACCTAGAAGGAAATTCAACGCCATACAGATTTTGATTCAGTGGTACTCACACAAACCATTAGTAAGTGGATGTCCATCCTGAACCATGTCTGTAATTAATGCGTAAGCTATTTTGATACTCTCAATTCAGATTCCCATTATTTCCTACTCTCACATGCTTTGGTGAATTGAGCACAATGTTATCAGTGAGACTCCAAAAGTTCGACTTTGACTGTGTTTACTCCACATTTGGAAATACTAGGTGGTAGATTCTCTACTGCCCAACAAATTGCAAATCTCGTTTGAGGTTTCCGTCTTAACATCTCTCAAAATTGCTTGTCTATCTTGATTTCCATTTATTCAACAATGCAAAATCTACATCTTTTAAATATATAATAACTGTTTCTCCTGAGCTGTGATCACCTTTATTTACACAAGTATATTCTTGCCCTACTCCCAAGCTTTTATCTAACAAAATCCTAATGAGAATTTAACTGGTTATTCCATAAGATTTCTTTCGTTATGACTCTAAATTGGTGGTGACCCATTCTGGATTTTTCTGCGTCACCTGTTCACATGACACTCATATGACATAGGATATTAATGGTCCATGAAAGTTTCTTTTTACTTCATATTATTTAACTTTAATTTCTGTATGTGACAGCAAATATATGAGTCCCAGTTAACTCTAATATCATGTATTGTGGATATCACTGTTACCTTTCTCATCCAACCTGACTTTTAGATTATGTTATTTGAATGCAAGGTATTTATAAGATTTTTGTTTCAATCTTTTGTTTCTATAAATAATCTTTCAAATCTTATGTACACTGGCCAAAGCATTGCAGAATAAACAAGTCCTTGGTGTTCACAGTGAGTTTCCTCTGAAAAAGTGGTATTAAAGTATGTTTCCATTGCTTAACATAGTCTTTTAACACTATGAATAAAATATTTCTTATTACATTTATTCCAGGATAATTAACTATTTGAGTGGTAGAAATAGTATAGATATATTTATCATTTTTGCTCTTATGAGAACTTAATTTGTTTGTAAGAAGTAAATAAAAAAATGAAAGTCAAAGAAAGAAGACATTAACTTTTTCTTGACAACTATTTGACTATGAAAAACACCCAGATTTTTGTGAACCATAAAAGATGTGAAATAAATGCTTGTATAGCAATACGAAAGTGTTAAAATCCATTAGCACTCAATTTGGTATAATAATGAATTCAAGTCTATTTGTTGCAATATAAATATAATTATGCAGAGAGAATTTATGCACAACTTTAATATTCTTTAAATGTCATAAAATGTTCTTTTGAACATGATTAAATTAATAGAATTTGAAAGGCAAGCAATGTCATTTATGTTAATGTAGGGTTAATGACATTAAATGGAAAATAAATTTTACTTCAAAATAAAACAGCAAAGCCCAGTTGAAATGCAAATAAATGCTGGAATCTTGAAAAAGCTAAACAATACTTTGTGAGTGTATTAAAATACACACAACCTGAAAACTTTAAGCCATGTGTAACTCTGTGTGCCTATAAATTACACAGTCTAGAAATAATTATTGAATTCTTAACAAATTCAATTCAACAAACTGAATCTCAGATTATAATTTTATAAACCCTTTACTCTGATAAGGATGATAATTTTGAAAAAAAGTGTATGGCTTCTTATCTTATGCAAAGTTAATAATAGATTTACATAGCAACAAAGCAATTTATTCATTGTCACTTATAGACTGTGGATGGCCACACACAGTACAAGCCAACAAAAACTGGGAATTAGGCCAGATATAAAAGGGTTTTGCAGGTACATTCAATCAAGTAGTTCAATGGGCAAGTCCAAAGAGGATAATTAAGGGCAGATGGTAATTATGCACATTTACTCAACACTCAGAAACAGAAAACACCGGAGAAATACCAAAATTAGTAGGATGATAGTGTGTTCAATGTGATATTGGCAAAGTTGAGGAGGATGTTGCAAAACGTCCAAGAGGAAGTGTGCGGTAAACAACTGGATCTGTGTATCCGGGATTCAGCAAAGGTTTCTGAAATAGTCGTCAGTATCTAAATGATGAATTGAAGCAAGAGGAGACAAGGGACATCAGCAAGAATAATCAGTATGCGAAGGGAGAGTAGCTAAGTATACCAAGTACCAATATGTGAAGGAGAAGGGGAGAAAGAATCACCCATAAAGGAGATGAGTAGGATTAGCCAGAGACATAGAGGGGAAAAAATCAGGAGAATAGGATATCGAGAAGGGAAAAGTTCTACATTTCTCAAACACTGCTTCAATGGTAAGACGTATGAAAAGTGATGACCTATGTAGTGGCCGTAGGAATAAAAAGACATTGATGATCTTGGAAGAAGAATTTTAGTGGAGGAAAGAGGGGCAGAGATTTCCATGCATTGAAACAAAACCGTGCTCTGTGTATCTCAAGCACAAAACACATAAAAACTACAGTAACACACATGAAATTAAAATGTCTCAAAACAACTCTGCAAAGAAAATCATAAAAGCAGTGAGAGCAAAAAAGACACATTCATACAGGGAAAAAAAAGGCTGATAAGCAGATTTTTTGCCACAAATAATGGAAGAGAGGAAATCACGCAACAGCACGTTTCAAGTATTAAGGGGGAAAAAACCTGACAATCTAAAATTTATACCCTTTTTAATATCTTCCAAAAATTAAAATGAAATACAGACATTTGAGACCTATAAAAACTTAAATTATTCATCAAAAACATACCCTCACAACAAAAAATGTTGGGACACCTAGGGGGGCTCAGTTGGTTAAGCATTCAACTTTGGCTCAGGTCATGATCTTGTGGCTCATGGGTTCGAGACCTGTGTACGGCTCTGTGCTGGTAGCTCAGAGCCTGGAGCCTGCTTAGGATTCTGTGTCTCCCTCTTTCTATGCCCCTCCCCATTTTGTACTCTGTCTCTTTCAAAAATAAATAGGGGCACCTGGGTGGCTCAGTCAGATAAGCTACTGACTTTGGCTCAGGTCATGATCTTGTGGTTCGAGAGTTTGAGTCCCATGTCAGGCTCTGTGCTGACAGCTTGGAACCTGGAGCCTGCTTCAGATTCTGTGTCTCCCTCTCTCTGCCCTTCCCCTGCTCACACTCTGTCTCTCTCTCTCTCTCAAAAGTAAATAAACATAAAAAAATAATAATGATGTTAAAAATTACTTGTCAGGCAGAAGGAAATAGGGATGAACAGAAAGGAATGGAGAGCACTGGAAATGGCAGTTTTTAAAATGTTTCAGCCATTACATTTCTAGGTATTTACTCAACAGAAGGAATGCATACATCCATACAAAGTCATACAGCAGCATTCATAGCATCTTCCTTGTAATACTCCCAAATCGTAAAGTTCTCAACATCCATCAACAAGCAAGTGGTTAAACAACTTTTTGTGTATAACACTACTCAGCAATGCAAAAAAAAATGAACTAGTGACACATGCATCAAAATAAATGAATCTCAAAATAATTATTCCAAGTAAAACAAACCAGATGTTAGAGTATAGACAATAAACTTTTATTTTTACCAAGTCTATAAAAAGTAAACCAATCTATAGTATAGAAAACCAATTAGTAGTTGCTTCCAGAACCTGCATTATTAATTTCAATATCATATGAAGAATCACAAAAAAAAAATTAGCAGGCGAAACACATATGCAACAAGAGAGAACAAAGACAGTTGTCTAATTAAAAGACGCTTTATAATTTCAGTAGTGTGAAACTTTGAAGTTCAAACCCAATGGAAGGGAAAGAGGCTTCCATAGGAAAGGTGTCTTTGATAAAATGGACAATTAAACACAACATGCCCCCAAAAGAATATGATTAAAACTAATACTTGCCTGTAATAGGAACCTTGGAAAATGATTGAATTGTGTAAAAATATAGGCATTAAGAGCTTGAATGTGATGTTACTGTGATTTTACTTTAACAAAAATTTTACTTCAGGAGTAGGAGGACTTTTGAGTCACTTCCTTTCACTGTCCATGCTGGTTATTCAAAACGGACCTTAAAATGACATTTCTTTCTTATTTGTTTCCATGGCACAGAGACATGCATGTACAGCAAATGGGGAAAATCACGTCTGTCTAATCAAAAAGTTGTACTTGTGAAAAGTATCAGGAAATAATGTAGTGAGAAGGTAATTTTTTAAAGTTTACTTATAGAGAGAGAAAGAGAAAGAGAGAGAGAACGCACAGGAGCAGGGGAGGGACAAGGAGAGGAGAGAGAGAAAGAAGAGAGAGAGGAGAGAGAGAAAGAGGAGAGAGAGAGAATCCTAAATGGGCTCCTCAGTGCAGAGTCGGATAGGGGGCTTGAACTCACAAACTGGGAGATCATGACCTGAGCCAAAACCAAGAGTCAGACACTTAACTGATGGAGCCACCCAGGTGTCCTGGTAAGAAGGTAATTTTTAAAAATAGGTCTTATATAAAATGTGTGTGTTACATAAGCTGTAGGGTGATGATCTCTCTATTACATAGACTACAACTCACAAATAGTAGGTAAGTAAAAAACATCAATTTCTTTCCATCCAATTTAAGAATATCATAGTGATGGACCATGTCTATTTTTAGGTGCTGGCATGATAGTGCAATGACATATAAACATTATATACTACACTGTTATTACTAATTCTCTGCCATGAGTGACTCAAGGCAGGCACTATGACTCAGCATCACAGAATTATGATCATTAATGAACTCACAATATGTCAAAGTCCCCTTCATCCAGATATCTGACTGTTTTCTGATTTTTTATGCACAAGAATAAATTGCATTGATAAAACAACTTTGGACTTCTTCCTCATTCTCCAGTTTCCCTTACTTACTATTTGGCAAAGAGGTAAAATAACTATCTGGAGGTAAGCCCAGCCTTGTTTGTAATGGATTTACTGGTCTCTGTGGGATGAGTCGCATGCCACACAAGATTATATAAATTAGCCAACATGTTACCATTCATTTTTCCTTCCATAAAAGCAACAAAAAAACCCTAAAGTAAGTGTGAACATTCTGGTCTTCCAAAGAAGCACGAGTGATAAAGCCTAATTTTTCTGATGGCATGGCTAGTTTCACGCTAACATCCACACACACACATTCATACATACCCACCAACAATAAACACTCAAGATACAGCAAGAAGGCAAATGCACATGCTATAAATACACACTTTTTAAAGAAGGAGTGGCAATGAAAAGAAATGCCAAGCTACCCAGTTTTCTACCATACCCAACCAAGTCCTAGTATAACACTTTCTTTTGAATTCATTTAATAGGCTATCTTCTTCACACTATGAGGCCTGACTGAAAATGTTAAGGGAGTTCACTGAGGTTTTGGGTATAGGTGTGCTTCACAGATTAAAGTGATTTTTTCAGACCTTACATAAAGTAAAAATTCTGATTTACAGCAAATCAGATTCTTTTACAAATGCATTTTAGAGCACTACATCATACAGGGAAGCCTTCTTGGGAACTTTCAAAATGTTACCACGAAGATGAATGCCTACCAGCTTTATAAAATCTCCAGAAAAGTCTGGAATTGTTGTTTTTGGAATTCTGAAGGTGGTTTAAGTTCACAAGACTTTTGAAAAAACTCTTTCAGACTTAACAGAAAACGGGGGGTGGGGAGGGGAAGAAGGGAAAGAAAAAAGACATGGACAGGGAGGAAGACAAAACATAAGAGATTCTTAAATACTATAAGAACAAACCAAGGGTTGAGGGGAGGATGGAAGGGGAGAGAGTGGGTGATGGGCACTGAGCAGGGCATGGGTTGGGATGAGCACTGGGCATTGTATAGAAACCAATTTGACAATAAAAAGTTTAAAAAAAAGAAAAAAAGAAAAGACTCTTCCAAATAAGGAATTTATCACAATGCCAAAACAATAAAAATTAGAATCTCAAAGTTATATAGAAAATTAACTTGTAAATTAATTTAGATTTAAAATCTTTAGAAACGGAATAATGGAAATGTATAGTACTTCTGCTATTTCATTGTGAATCTTAATATTTGAAATTCTGTCATATTCAGTTTTAAATATTAAAAAGCTATTTTAATAAAAAATTACTACGCATGTTACTTCTGCTATTAAGTGATCGAGGTTTTTAAAAATTAAATTATTTTTTCAGATTAAATTTTCTCTATATAAATGCTGATGACAAATATTTTTAAATACACGTTATAAGGGTAAATAAATTATTATATTGCTCCTCTTACTGATGAATTTGGAATAAATAAATTTCAAAAAATAGGGAAAATATCAACATAGCATTAAGTCAATCTATCAATATTTCCATTAAATTAGAAGTATTATATTCTTTTTTGTCTTGCCCTCTTTCCTAAACCAATTCCAGAACTAAATGTATCAAGTTGTTAAATAAATAGTTTGAAAGAGCACATCTCCAGATAAATGCAAATGATGACAAGAGTAAATAAGTCTGATTATGTCCTTGCTACAAAAGTTATCTCTGAGACTAGTAAGGCATACATGAATGTCTAATTGCTTTTGCTTATTTAAACAAAGATGTTTAACAATTCAAGAGGCTTGTAAAAGTCATTTGGTCTCTAACAGACAGTAAAGCAGGGAGAAAGTTTATTTCTGTATTTCTACCATCTTTGTGAGTACGCAAGAGGAAACCCAATTATTTGCATGGACATATATTTTGTCCCAAAAGTTACCTACTGTTGAGCTGCAGGAATAAAACAGCCAAGGAAAAATACATTTTCTCTAGATTCTGAGAAAAATCACACAGGCTTTTCAAGGCCAAATAATAAGGAAAATGTTTGCTTTGAATAGGTATTGTCAAATATATATTACATTAAGGAATTTTTTTTAAGTTCATTTATTTCTTTTGAGAGAGAGAGAGAGAGTGTGGGTGCAAATGAACAGGGGAGGGGCAGAGAGAGAGAATCTCTGTTAGCACAGAGTCTGATGCAGGGCTGAGACCCATGAGCCTTGAGATCATGACCTGAGCAGAAACCAAGAGACAAACGTTTAATGAGCCACCCAGGCACCCCAATATCAATGGATTTCATAACAATAGTGTCAATGTATAGGGAAGGAATAGATACTCTATTAAATATTAGAGGGAAAACAAATTGCACATTTCCAGTGGAAGGACGATATAATATATAAATCTGTAAAAATCCATGTACACTAATCAATTTTATCCACTGAATATTTATCTTAAGAAAATAATCATGACTATGACAAAACATTACCCAGAAGGGGGAAAATTTTAAGTACCCCGAATGCCAAATATGGAACTAGTTAAGTAACGTGATATATTCATATAGTGAAATGCTGTGTGGTTAATAAAATGATGTAAAATGTATTGACATAGAAATATATTAAGGACATATTGTTAATTGAAAAAAAACATTATTTATCCTCATATTTTTGAGGTTGTTGTAAAAGTTAAATAATTAGAGAAGGCATATATTCAATTATTTTTTAGCAGAAAATTAACTGCTCTATCTATTTAGATATCACTGTATCCAGATCCTCAGAATTCATTGTAGGGATATATTGTTTATAGATCATAGAACCTTACTCTTATCTGGACTATGCCTGGATAGATCCAGGCAGCCATGACCACCTTGGCCGGTCTGGACCAGTTACATCTTTCTCAAAATGTCTTCCAAGAATGTATTCTATAATTTTATCTGTAATGTGCAATCTTGTGGGATGTCAGAAATAACCTCTGTTTCATATGTTTCCATGTCTGGAAAAGGGAGAAAGATGATCTGTAGGAAAAGAGATCAACAATGTTAGCACTCAGGGAAAAGAAAATATCAGAGGCTGAATAAAAAGAAACTTGGAACATTCTTGTCTGTGAATCTAGCCCATGTCTCGGCCCTAGCTGCAATTAAAAAAAATTTTTTTAATGTTTATTTATTTTTGAGAGACGAGAGAGAGAGAGAGAGAGAGAGAGAGAGAGAGAGAGAGAGAGAGAGAGAGGGCATGATCATGGGAGGGGAGAGAGAAAGAGGGAGACATAGAATCTGAAGCAGGCTCCAGGCTCTAAACTGTCAACAGAGCCGGACACGGGGCTCAGTCTCACAAGCTGTGAGATAATGGTATGAGCTGAAATCAGACACTTAAACCAACTGACCCACCCAGGTGCCCCAGCTTTAGCTGCAGTCTTAAGTTTAAAGCAATGAAAACCTTGTATCCATATAATCAATTCCTCATTTCAGCTAATGTTACCTTCCGTGAATTTCTATTATATGTCAGTAAACATTTTCTCTGCAAAAGTTCTGGACAAATATTCATCCAAATGTTAATAGTGGTTATGAAAATGTAATACAATAAAGGACAATTTTTCTTGGGTATATTGGTATTCACAGATAAAACTTTTGGAACTTTATATGATAGATGTTTATCAGTGGTTACTTCTTAGGAAAGAACCACGGAGAGTGATGAGTCATGGCTCATTTGGGGTCTCGGATGGGGAGACTTTTTTAACACACATGCTTTTCATATTTTAAAAATTTTGTATGTCATAATCACATATATTCTGCTAATTCTATTTCAAAATTTGAGGAAATATATTTTTCCATAAATCATAATAGAAAATCATGCGGGTGCCTGGATGGCTCAGTTGTTTTGTGTCTTACTTTTGCTCAGGTCACAATCTTGCGGTTACATGAGTTCAAACCCTGTGCTGAGCTCTGTGCTGACAACTTAGAGCCTGGAGCCTGCTTCAGATTCTGTGTCTTCCTCTCTCTCTGTCTCTCACCCACTCATGTTCTGTCTCTCTCTCTCTCAAAAATAAACATTAAAAAATTTTTAAAAAAAGAAAAAAGAAACTCATGAAGGCAGAGAAAGAGACAGAGACAGAGTGAGAGACAGGAGAGACAGAGAGACAGAGAGGCAAGGAAATGAAAATTAAAAGAGCAATAGATGGAAATAGCTCCTCTCTGACTCTTGGGCACACACTTGAGGGCATAGATACCGTGTGATTAAAAACAGATAACACTAAAATTCTTGCATGAATCTGGAGAAGAAAAGGAATTTGTTATTCTAAATAAGAAGATGTGACCTTCTCTTTCATTGGGTTACTACGGTATCTGCATTATTCATGGGGGAAAGAATTTTTTGAACCATATACAACTGTATTCTCAAAATAGTCATAAAAAAACACAGTTATAATTTTCAGCATTTACCAGAAACTAAATTAACCCTACAAAATGCTATTCAATTCCATTTCTATGTCTTTGCCAGTGGATTATGTGATTATTTATGAGGCTGCACAATGAAGCTTTCAGCTGCTACATGTTTTGAAAGTCCATTTTCAAGATTAAAAGGCTATAGAACTGAAATATATTTGTTCATGTGCCAAAAATAGCAGTGCACTTATAAACAGAAGGGAAACGTTATATGTATATCAAAACAGAAAGTATTGTTTCTGTAATTTCTGAATTAAATTTTGTTCTCATTTACATAGAATGATCAAAATATTAAAATTATTACCTTTTAGAGATAAGAATTTCCTGATGGAACCTAGGAACTGGCAGCAAATCCTAACACTGAAACAAAATAGAATTTTGTCTAGTGATTTTCTTGAGATTAGGAAGTATATTGAAAAACCTTGATATCCATTAATCTCTGATGAAAAACATACTTATTGAGATTTTTTTCCTTTAAAGTCATTTGCTTTGAGAAGTATGTATCATCCACTGTTCTTGACATGAATTCAATCTATTCTATTTTCTATAAATGCTTTCCTGGGTACAATATGACAGTAAGCCAGAAAATGAAAAGGCCTTTGCTGTGAAACCAGCATAAATCCATTTGCTTATTTTACAAACACTCTTCCGTTCTCCATGGCCCTGAGAAGGGACTTTTTTATGGCAATGAACTTCTCTGCTGCAAAACAATGCATTGCTCCTGTGAGACAAAGCAATGGGTATATCTATTAAAACTGCGTGTCAGCAACTATGTCTATCAGGTAACAGATGAGTGATGCTGATTAAGACACTGTGTCTCCATCTCAGCACCTAAATATTCAAAATTTGTAAAAAGTGTGCTAACACTTATCATCTCTTAATTTTCACAATTCTGAGTAATGAGAAAAAGTGTGGTCTACACTTTCATTCACTTGCTACATATTTCAAGGAGCATGTGGCTTAAAAATCTATATTTAAATACAAAATATTATCGCATTTTCAAATAAGTGGTAATATATTTTAACATTTTTTATGAGTCACAGGAGACAGATTTTCATATATCTTTTGACAAGTTTATGGAAATATAAATTTGTTTTCTCTCTGGATAAGACACCATATCATTGTCATTCCTGAACAATTTATCTTTGTATTTATTCATTTCCACCATGAGTGTGTTGGACTTAGTTTACTTTAATAGGAATATGCTGGAGTTTCACAATTGTGGATTCTACTAAGATAATGGGCTTAGCAACAATCATTAATGAACCTTCCATAAGCCCCACTCATAATAATGCCCATGGTCCCTCTTTTCAGTTTTTTATTATAAGGATCACTAAATAAGGTTTCATTCTAACATTAAAAAAAATACTAAATTATGGATACATAAAAAGTTGTTAATAAGACCGACCTACCTACCCATTATAATGCTTTCCTTATAAAATTTTACTTGACTTAATAGTTATATTTCAAAATCAAGTTATATTTTGTCGCTTGAATTAAATATGAACTCAATAACAACTGTAATAATTACATAATTCATAATAATTATTCAAGATGACACTCTAAAGTAATTGCATACATTTTAAATTCATTTTATATGCATAAATTTGTTGCAGAGAAATATAAATGCATACTTACTATAAACTTTTAAATTACAAATATAGATATTACCAAAATCTCTGAGGAGAAACTTCCTGGAAATATGAGTCCCAGGAGAAAAAGAAATGACCATTCAATAAGCTGTAATTCATGTGTATTTTTATAGGGGAATAAAAACTACTATGATATACAAATTCTATTTATTTCCTCGACATTCTGGATCAGGTCTAAAGTTACCCACTATTCTAACTTTTACCTATCAGAAGAGATTGGAAATAAAGTACATCTTTTAGCAAGTAGATGTATTCTTGAGATTTGAAGGATGGAGTGAGCCCCAAGACTATTCCCTACAACTTCTTGTTGATAGGTCTGGTAAGAAATATAGGGTAAACATGAAGTCCTTCTGTAGCAAAACTGTTTCCAGTGTCCTTTCTCCTGCTTCCCCGATGGGAGAAGCAGTTATATCAGGAATGACTGTGGCTTCTAGCATTAGGATACACTAATGCAAGGCCCTGTGGAGCAATCCAGTGTTACTTCGTGAATCATTCTTAGATGATCCAATCTAGAACTTTCTTTCAGAATTCCCACTAATACTGTAAACACCAACGTGTCTGTTTTAATTCCTTTCCTCTTTAAAAGAGCTGGAGTCCTTTGTGCTTCTGACATTGGTCTATGAATGATGCAGTATTTTGTAACAGAATTGAGATAGGATGGCCTCTTATAATGGAACTTGATTAAAAACGGCAAACGGCAAGTTGCAAGTTTTAGCTTCTCAGCTCAAGACAAAATTTAAGGACCAAATTTCTTTTTTTTATGACTACCCTATAAGATCTTACATATTGAGGGGCGCCTGGATGGCTCAGTCGGCTGAGCGTCCGACTTTGGTTCAGGTCATGATCTCGCGGTCTGTGAGTTCGAGCCGTGTCAGGCTCTGTGCTGATGGCTCAGAGCCTGGAGTCTGCTTCAGATTCTGTGTCTCCCTCTCTGTCTGTACCCCTTCCCACTCATGCTCTGTCTTTCTCTGTCTCAAAAATAAATAAAAACATTAAAAAAAAAGATCTTACATATTGAAAATCTTACAGAAAAAAAACAGACAATAAATTCTGACATGATATGGCAATTACTGTATTACAATGTAAGTTAAATTCACAACCATTCTGGATGTACTAAGTAAAATTTCCCTTATTTATCAGAAAGACTGAGACCTACATAATTGTAGTGAAGACATCTTGATGAATTAAAATGAGTATACACTTCTTGGATACAGAGCTTCTGCTTTTCCCTTGTCTATTAAGACTAATCCTCTCTTGTATGAAGACCTAGCAATTACTTTACCTTAGGGATTTCCTTGCAAAAGAACACACACTATAACTTGCCCATTTTTACTACATTTCCTCGTCTAGTCCTAAATCCGAGTTGGATCTCTAATGCCCTAGCAAACAATTCTGAAGTCTGAACTGACAAGAGAATTTCTAGATTTGCAAATTATTATCAGAAGCCTGAAGAATATACGTGAGGTTATGGCAGTGATAGACAAGAGGGAAAAGAATAAACGATAGATTGGACCAAGAGAGTTACTGATATGGACATATTTGTTGATGTTTTGCCTAGTTCTACACATTATTGAAAGTGGAATATTGAATTTCTATTATTTTTGAACTAAAAGTTTTTCATTCTATACTGTCAGCTTTTGCTGTATGTACTTTGGGACTGTCTTGTCAGGTTTATAATTTTTTAATAATTATAATTATAAATTTATTTATAATTGTCACATTTTCTAATGGATTAACACTTGTAGTGTTTAAAAACTCCCTCTTTATATCTTGTAGTATTTTCTGTTTTAAAGTCTACTTGCTTCTTATAATACTATCAGAATTCCAGCTTTTGTTTATGGTTGGTATTTGCATAATATATCATTTTCCATCCTTTACTTTCAATCTGTTTGTATATTTGAATCTAAAATGTGTCTCCTATAGAGAGTATATAGTTAAATGCTTTTTTTACTCTAATGTAAAAATAGTTGTATTTCAATTGGGTTTTTAATCCATTCACTGTGTTAAAATGGATATAGTTGGATTTATATTTACATCTTGGTTTTATTTCTCTATTCCTTCCTAATTGTTTCATTTTTCATTAAGTATTTCCTAGGGTAACATTTTAATATCTTTGATGATTTTTTTCACAATATTTTTTTTAACATTTATTTATTTTGAGAGAGAAAGTATATGTGTTGGGGGGGGCGCAGAGAGAGAGTGAGAGAGGGGATCTCAAGCAGGCTCTGTGCTCTTAGCACAGAGCCTGATGTGGGGTTCAAACTCATGAACTGTGAGATCATTTCCTAAACTGAAATCAAGAGTCTGGCGCTTAACCAACTGAGCCACCCAAGAGCCCTTCACTGTATTTTTTTAAGTTATTTTCTTAGTGGTTGCTCTAGGTTGACATATATATCTTATCCGTATCTGCATTAAACATATAAATAAACTTAATTCCAGTGAGATTTTAAAATGTTATTTCTATACAGCTCTATTCCCTCTTTCTCCTTTTAATGTTATTATTGTTATACATATTACATTTATAAATGTCACAAACCCAAAAATACATTGCTATATTTATTAGTTTGTATAATTTTAAGTCTTTTAAAAATGTTTAGAGAAGGAGAGCATGCATAGTTTTAAAGAGCTTCTTTTATTAATCCTATTATTTACCATTTATTTATTCATTTCACTAATACATAAGCTATAATCAATGCATACATGGTTTCTACTATTATTTTGAACAAACTAGGAATCTGATAGGACTCTTCTAGTTAAAACTCACAAAAGTGTGGGGGACCCATGTGAGACTGGCCCTTTCTGGAGTTGTTAATCTGACTTATCCGTCCGAGCTCCCAGCAATATCAATTACAGAATAGGTCACTGTACCTGAGTGCTGGTTCCCATTGAGGTTTCTCTTTTGGTAAGTTGTGATTCTCATGAGCCACCTGTCTGTCTCATAATTTTGGAGGCAGTGGTTTGGCCTATGACCTCAATTCCATCATAGATCTAAGAAGAATTGTTGATTTTTAATTTGTTCAGCTTTTTTCTTGTTGTTAGGATGGAGTAATGATTTCCAAGATCCTCACATGCCAAACTGGAAACCACAAGTTCCTCTATTCCGTATTTTTTCAACCACATAACTCAATCAAAAGCTTCAAACTTAAATAAATTTGACATCTATGAGGTTGTAGTATGTCTTTGAATGATGGTCACATTGTGTCTTTGAATGATGTATTTGTGGTAACATACATAAGAATAAAAAGGCATTGAAGAAAATGCTAATTTATTCAGCTGAGTCTCAATCATATGAAAGAAATTTAAAAATCAGTGAATGACAGTGAATTCTCATTTTGTGAGAATTCTCACTGCATATGGTATATTTAAAGTGTATATATAGTTTAGTCTTTCTTGATAATTAATAATTATCCAATCTAGGGAAATTACCTTATCATTGCAAAAATTTTTATGTAAGTTAATTCATGTAGTTTTTTATTCCTCCCTTTATATGTTGTTGCCTATAGGGTAGTATGCGTCTCAATACCTGGAAGTTCATTCAATAACCTAGTTCATTATACATTTAGTAAGCCTCAAAGGCAAGTGGTGAATATGTGATTTTACCCTATTTTACTATTTTTTTAAATTTTTAGCGTTTATTTATTTTTGAGACATAGAGAGAGAGTGTGAGCAGGAGAAGGGCAGAGAGAGAGGGAGACACAGAATCCAAAGCAGGCTCCAGACTCTGAGCTTTCAGCACAGAGCCCGACATGGGGCTCGAACTCACAGACCGCGAGATCATGACCTGAGCTGAAGTCGGCCGCTTAACCGACTGAGCCACCCAGGTGTCCCCCTATTTTACTATTTTTATATATAATATGTGATTTTGTATCAGATTTAAAGCTATAACGACTACAAGTAGCTCCACTAATCCTATTAACCTGCATATTCAAATCCAAAATGTTTAAGAATAGTGAAATAAAAGAATTTACGAAATACAAAGGTATAAATATAAGTTCTCAATCTACAATTCTCAATGAAGAAAATTTTATCTTAATAATAGTTGAAGCAAATCAAGTTTTAAAAATTGTGTCAATCAAATGTGTAATGAAACTTGTGATGGCCAAGATGAGATTATAAAGACTACATTTACCCTTTTCCTTAAACAAAGTGTAGCTTAAATGAAATATATGAAACAACAAATTTCAAAATATATGTATTTAGATCACCCACAAGGCAAGACAGTATCCAAGAAAGAAGGCAAGTTCTCAACGTAAGCCCACTGAGCTCTCTAACTCTCTTCTGATAGATCATTTCTAGACTAAAGAATAATGAGAAAGCCATACCAAGGCATATATCATTTCATTTTTTACTGTTAGTATTTTTATTAACAGTTTATCTCTTATTTCTATCATTTCCATTTGAGTCATGGTTTCTCTCTGTCCTCAGATGTACTGTCTTTTTCCACTAAGTCCATTAATATATTGATAATAGTTATTTTAATGTTCCTGTATAATTATTCCAATATCTGAATCAGCTCCAAATCTGCTGAATTGTTTGTTGCTCAATAATGGTTTTTTGTTTTAATTTTTGCTTTAGATGTATCCCATAATTTTGATTTCATACTGGACATTGAACATAGGACAATAAAGAATAAGATAAATAGTACTTATTTACTTAAATAAATACTATGCGCTCAGGGCAGAAACTTGTGCAAGCTAGTTAGAAGATGATCTGGGTTTGGATACCATTGTTGCTGCTGTCACCTTCACTGCAGTATAGTTTCATAGTCTTCTGATGATGAGTTTCTCTTACTTTCTGCTTCGAGTGGGAGCTGGATTGCCAGGAAGTTTTCCTAATGCTCTTGCTCCGTTCTCAACTTTCTGGGGTCTACCCTTGACAGAGGGAGCTCCCAATGCCACATTCTTACCCCTCCCCGGGAGTGAAATATTATTGCTTGTTTGTTGGTGTTAGGCTACTTCAGTTCTTTGATGGGCACCAAAACAGTTCAGATTTGGAGTTTATTTGTATTTTTCTTCTTATTATTTAGGAATGATATGTTTTGCAATGCTTACATTACGAACATTAGAAAAGCTTGCCTTCTTTCTGAAAACAATTTTCCTGGATATATATTTTTATGTAAAAGGTTTTCTTACCTAATTCTTTAATATCGCATTCCAATGTGTTTTGGTTTGCGCTGTTGGTGAGAAGGTTGATATTACTCTTATCTTTGCTCATTTGTATATAATGTAGCTTTTCTCTTGCTGCTTTCAATATTTTCACTTTATGTTTTTTAACAATTAGATTTAGACATATGGATTCAGATTCTGACAGTTAACATACCTAACATCTCTTTCAGTACCAGGCCTCTCATGAATGTCTACAGAGCTACTTTTAAAACAGTAAAAAATACTGTTTTTCTTCACATAGTCTCACTGTTCCTCCAGCAAGCTTACCAGTGTGTGCTTAGATCACACATAATGTGTGAGTACCCTTCACAGCAGAACACCCTGAGGTTTACTGGAAACACTTCTCTTAGGATCCAAATATCCCGAGTAACAGAAATATTGTCCCTTATGGCTCTCCCTGGTAAATCTTTTTGCAAACTACTCCAGCAAAGTGATAAATTAGCATACATTTTCACAGAAAACTTATCAGACTTGAACTTCCCCTAAGGCTTTATGAGTTGACAAAATTTATGGAAGCTTGGTGTTGGCTAAGATTTTCCAGCAAACAACCAATCAAATAAATGCAATTTGACTGAGTGATTGTATATGGGTATATATGGAGGTATCCATGTATGCGTGCACACGTATATACTGGCAGTGAATTCTCTAGTCCTAGTCAAACCTTAATGCGGTTCTGGCAAAAACATGAGAGACCCCTTAATATCCCCTCAGCTGAGTCACTCCTGAAATCTAGCTTTTAGAAATTGTGAAGATAAAAAGAGAGAGGGAGCCAAACCATCAGAGACTCTTAAATACAGAGAACCTGAGGGTTGCTGGAGGGTGTTGGGTAGGGAGATGTGCTAAATGGGTGATGGGCGCTAAGGAGGGCACTTGTTGGGATGAGCCCTGGATGTTATATGGAACTGATAAATCATTACATTCTACTCCTGAAATCATTATTACCCCATATATTAACTAACTTGGATTTAAATAAAATTTAAAAATTAAAAAAAAATTAAAAAAGAAAATATTTTGATATCTTTTTTTTCTATTGAAGTACAGTTGGCATATAAAGTTATATTAGTTTTATGAGTACAACATAGTAACTTGACAGTGGTCTATATTACTCCTTGCTGACCACATTAAGTGTAGTCACCATCTGTTGCCATACATTTATTAAAATATTATTGACAATTAAAAAATAAATTGTTTGAGATAGTAAATATTTATTAAGTCACTTAATTTTAGAATAATTTGGTATGTAGCAATTGATAACAGTCCAGTGCCAAATAACCCATATATCACCACTCAATTAACATCAGTTAGCGACTCTGCTTCCCTAATAAAGGATAAACACAGTAGGTGCCTTTCAGTTGCAAAGTCTGGCATTATTACTTGTCTTTCAAACCTTATCCTGAGCATCTAGTCAGGCACTGTGCTGGATCAGGTTTCATGCTTGACAATAACACTTTTTCACTCAGCACTAAATATTTAGAAACTCCTTTTTTTTTTTTTTTCCATTGATAGCATCATAGTTGAGTTGGACTCCTTTAGCATGATGGATTTTTTTTTTTCCTGACCAAAAATCTTCCTTTTCAATCGCTCAAGAAACATCATTTTTCTAACTGGAGGTGATCTGCCAAGTTTATTTCTTAATATCATCAGCATTCATGGGTGTAGTCTGCATTACTTTAGGAGCACCTATGTACACAGACTAAACAGATATTAAATTCTATATTTTGTTTATTTGACCCCCAAGAAGTATTTGGATAAGAACTTTGTCTCACTTGTTTCGTACCCTCAGTGTCTCTTTCTTTCTTTCTTTCTTCCCACATTCATTCAGGATATAGTTATGAAGAATAACCTAGTAGTTCCTGAGGTTCTCATGATTTTATCAGTAGAGAGAAAACAAACAAAACACCATTGAGTAAGCGATCACATCAGTTCATGTTATAAGTAGTTATAAAGATAGTGGAGAGAGGACTGTAATAGAGAGAAGTAGGAAAAATGCAGGTCCTATGTCCTAAGATGAAGGATACTCTGATGCAGCTTAAGGAGTAATCTCCTTAAAATTCACCGAAATAACCTATTGATTAAGCGGAGCCTTGTTGATCAATTACTGTGGAAAGAGAGACACTGGCCTTGACAGATATCTAAGGTCAAGGTTAAGGACAAGATATTCTTTATATTGTTGCAGTCCAGTTTAAGGCAGAAGTTTCAGTATAGAGCTTATTTTCATGGACAAATTTCCTTATACAAAACTTTTTAAGGTTGATGGAAACAGAGTTGAGGTTTTAAAATGCACTTTGAAGAATAAACGGTTTGATAAATCCAGTTGAGTGAACTATCGTTCTGATAAAAGAGTCCTTTACCTTGATAAGGGCAAGCTACGTGACCTGTTTTTCAGTTCTGGAACTTTTTGAAACCTAAGGATATTTTTCTTCCTGGGAAAAAATTCCTTGGATAGTAACATCATGTTGAGGGAGCCAGTCTTCATTTTTTTTTATTTTTGTCCTTTTAAAATGTGTGGCTCTAGTGCAGATGATTTAAATTTTCAGTATGAGTTAAAGCTGGAAGGATAAAAGAGCCACATTCTAGTGCATGCTTCATCAGCACATATACTAAAAAATGGGCCAGATTCTATACAATACCCATGAGGGCATGGTGAGGAATACACGGCCAGTGCACAAAATCATCATTGCTGTGTCTTAATGAGAATATGATCCTGCTTGCATTCTATAAATATCATTTTAGCTTTTGGGTAGAGAATGGATCAGAGAGTGAAAAATGAAACAAATGTGACATTTTGCCTTCAGTCTAGTTCTATACTAGGGTGAACACATCAAGTTTCTCAAAGTATGAGAGTTTCATATTTCTCAAAAGAAAAGGGTTATAGTTCTCCAAGGCCTACTTTTCGAGATAAACCCAGAGTGGCAGATCTTCCTCAAAGCAACCATGAATTACAAATAAGTCTAAAATGCTTCATAAATAATAGAAACCATGAGTTTTTAAGAAGCATTCTCTCTTTTTTTTTTTAAGTATTTATTTATTTCGAGAAAGAGAGAGAGCAGGGGAGGGGCAGAGAGGAGAGAGAGAGAATCCCCAGCAGGCTCCCTTCTGTCAGCACAGAGTCCCATGCAAGGCTCCACTTCAAGAACCAAGAGATCATGACCTGAGTTTAACCAACAGAGCTACCCGGTGCCCCTGTAACAAGCATTCTTAAATGCCTCTTAAAACGAGCGTAAAATAAGAATGTTCCTGTAGTTTGCAATTGAATATGGAATTTTTTTCCTTAGAAATAAAAATACTGACCCAAACTGTGTTCAATCAGAATTGCTGACAACCTTGAAATGCCTGGACTTAATAGGTATCATCACCATCACTGGTTCTCTCTGCCTGGGAGACTTTGATTTTTTTTTTTCTTAAGTGTATTTCTCCCGTCTGAAATGACTGACTTTCTCCCTCATCATTTCAAACTTATTTTTGAGAAAATTTTGTTTGATTATTTAACAATAGAGAGAGAAATGGGCAACAAATAGAGGAGTTATTGTAATTATACTAGCAAACTACTATATTTTAGACTAGTTTAGAGGAGTGGTAATAAAAAGAAATCAGTGTTCATGTCAGACATTAAAGGGTGTATAGCAAGTCAGTAATTTTACCATCTCATATCCTTTGTCCATTTTTATAGATTAGTAAAGCAAGGAGTATTGGAAATGAGCCTGAAATAATTGATAATAATATTATTCTTTTTATTCTATTTAATTTAACTTTTATAACGAACTAGTTTATAAAATTTTCACCTACACAAGTTTTCATCTACATCATCACAACCAATACTTATGTAGTCCTAAAGCCCAACTTCAATTCTTTTACTTGCTCTTGCCTTCCCCTATGAAAAGATGGACCATGACTTTCCCATCACTGTGGCTGTCACCCTAAGGCAGGACGGCCACTTGATGAGGATACTACTCAATGAAACATCGAATTTCCTATGTGCCAGGTACTGTAATCCACAGTAGACTAAAAATATTTAAAAAACCACTCTTTTCAGGATTTAAAACATCTTTTCCTTTCTTTCATTTGCTAGTACAGAGTTTAGAACAGATGGAGTAGAATGACCTGGAGATCCGAGATCATTATTGATCGTGCCTATGCCAGTGGCCAGGAATAGTTAGCAACAGCTCCAAATAGTAGTAAAGACAGAGGGGGCTGAGCTACTGCCAGAGGCTGGTTGCCAATCCAAATGTCCTAGTGTGTCACCATCTGGCACAAGTGTTAAAGGTTGCCAACCCCTTAAGTTAGAGCAATCATATATATCAGCAGGTTTCCTGTCTTCTCTGATCGCCAACAGATTGGTTCAAATACTACATTTTATTAAAATATGGTGCTGAGATACTTTATGTTGTTATGAAAATAACATTCAAAGTAACTTGTTTAATTGACCTTGAAATTAAGTGTAACATTCATAAGGTATGCAAATGTCTTTGTAAAGAGTAAAGGAAGAGTTGCCTTCATGTGATAATGAAATTCTTTATTATTGGTAAAAACTACAGCTTTCTTAAAAGAAACTTAAAAAAACTTTTTAAAATAGTATTTTTCATTCTAATAAAGCCACCATTGATAAGAATAATGTGGTAATAATATCGCTATAAGTAGTTTTATAATATTTTCCAGAGCAAGACATTGTCAACACTACTGAAAGGAAGTTCTGACCTATTTTTTTTTATTTGCCGGAAGCCTATCTTAAGATTGTGAAAATTTTATTGAATAACCATTAAGATAAATGTCTAGTGTTCTCAAAAGTAAAAAAGAAACATTCTGGAATTACAACGTTCAAAGGATTTATCTCTATGAATGGAAAAGTAACTCAAAAAGGAGATTATGTTAAATAGATACAAGAAATGAGGCTCTTTTCTTGTGATTTTAAAAGATATCCTTTAATTTTTTTTTCTTTAATGGAGTTAATGAACATCTAGTGTATCAAAGAAATAATATTTTTGCCATTTCCAATGTCAATATGCGTATATTATATATACTTTCCATTAAAATAAAAATGACAATCTTCATATGCATATCTCTTTGGTATTTAAAATAACATCGCTGTAGACATAGTCAAAATTTATAATGCAAAATTAAAAAGAGCAAGGAAAAAATATGAAATTGGTAAAAAAGAAGAAATGATCTTTTACAGTAATTTTTCAAATGGCTCAAGGACTAATGATAAGTTTATTTCATTGTTAAAATAAAAGCTTTGGGGACTAGTTGAAAACTTTTTCTTAGGTATCTGGAAACAGACCTAAAATTAATTAAAGGCTTTCATAAGAACTGAATTCTGAGTATGTATAACACCATTATACCAGCAATGTAATGGAAAAATAGAGGATATTACTATAGGAAAAGATTTCAGTTATCGACCAGGTAATATAAAATAATAATAATTTACATTTATGTGCCAATTTTCCAGTTTCAAATGTTTTCCCAAATATCTCCAGAATCTAAAATCCTAGAAAACAAACATAATCTTGTCAAGGATAAAGAAGAAATGTTATTATGCTTGGTGGCATTGCTGAGTTCCCTAAGTCTACTTTCATTATTATTATTTTTCTCTCTCTCCAATTTAGCTTGATTTTTTCCATTACTCTGTCTTCCATGTCTGACCCACCTTCTGCTTCCTCTAGCCTTGGAATTATTCCCTCTAGTGTTTTTTAATTTTATTTATCTCTGATTAGCTCTCTTTTATGTTTTCTATCTCTATGTTGACGGTGTCCCTGAACTCCACTTTACTCAAGTAGTGAGTATTTATGATCATTACTTTAAATTCTCTATCAGATATATTACTTATCTCTATTTTGTTTAGATTTCTTGCTGTGATTTTGTCCTGTTCTTTCATTTGGGAAATATTTTTTGGTCTTTTCATTTTGTCTAACTCTGTGTCTGTTTCTATATTTAGGAAAGTCAGCTACATCTCCTGCTCTTGAAAGTAGTGCCTTATAAAGAAGGTCCTATGGTGTTGTATAGTGCAATGTTCTCTTTTCACCAAAACCTGGAACTGCAGGTGTTTTTCCTAAGGGTGTTGCATGTGCCCTACCATTGTGGTTGAGTCATATTTTCTTTTAATGCAATGGTTTTCTTAGCCTGTTGAGGGCAGGGTTTGTTTGGTCTTTATATTGTTAGTGGTCAGTCTGGAGCTGCCTTGGGCTTGAGTTTGCCAGTAGTGCAACAGAACTGAACTACAAGGCACTTTCCCTGTGTTGTTCCTTGAGAAGCATCAATTGGATTGTGGGACTTGCAGTCAGATGAGATGTCTGCCCCCAGCCTACTGTTGGGGCAGCAGTTGGAAGGCTGTATGTGGTTATCTTCCCCTCTCTCAGGACTGCCCTCCTGAGCCCAGTGGTTTTTAAAGTTCTAGGTGTTAAACTCTACTGATTGTTGGGCTCCTTTGGTTTTCAAAGCCAAACATCATGGGGATTCATCTTCTCTGTGCACGTCCCCTATGCTGAAGTGCCTGGCTTGGGGGTCTGCTCTTCCCCCTCTCCACAACTGCTGCACCCCTCTTTCCCAGAGACAATCCCGTTGGTCCATTTGGCTCCCAACTGTGTCTCTGCCCTTTCTACACTTTTGAATAAGGTCTCTTCTATACATTTAGCTGTAGAAAGTCTATTTTGCAAGTTCTTGGGTTGTTTTATGGGTTATTTACACTGATGTAGGTGTTACTAGTTATACCCATGGGTGAAGTGAGATTAGGATCCTCCCACTTTGGCAGCTTTTCCAGAAGACTTAAAGTGTTTTAATAGGAAATTTTACAAATGTCCTTATCTTTGCATTGAGTACCTTGATTTTATATCTATTAGAGATATATAGCTGGAAAAGTATCTAAAACCACATTCTACTGATAGCTAGTGGTGGGAAAATGGCATAATTGGAGATATTTTAGTATACACATTAATATTTATTAAACTATAATTTTCGATATATTAAGAGCCTTGTCTTTCATACAAAAGACTCATTTTAAAATGTGTTCAACTAATTAAATAATGGGGGAGAATGTGAGGTGTGCAGTTTAATAAGTAAATGAATTCTTCCTTTACTTATTAGTAAATAATAATCATACTAGTGTTTGATTGCCCCATTAGATAAAAAACTGGTTGAAGTCCAACAAGGCCATCATCTATAACCATTGGGATTACTGGTTCCACCTTCCAGGAATCAATTACATCTCTACTCTAGAAAACTCTGTAAGTTAGCATGTAGCATTATAATGTTTGGGACTGTAAATCAGTACACACTGTCACACTAAGTTAATCTCCAAGATAACCCTTGAGTTGTTTTTCATAATATAACAGTTAGAAATATACTTTTCCCCTTAAATTTCACATATGTTTTGAGTTTTTATCACCTTATAATCATAAGTAATCTCCAAAGATTTTTATTGTTCATAAAAATGTGATTTGTGCTTATGAATGTGTTTACAAATGTGAACTGACCTGGTTATTTGTATAGGTTTTACAAGGACATTCATTAACCATGAACATGTTCTTGAGTTTGCGCTGCACGGGCACACTTCATTTTACTGCGCTCACTTTACTGCACCTCACAGATTTTGAGTTGTTTACAAATTGAAGGCTTGGGGCAACCTTGCACAGAGAAAAGCTATTGGCACTTTTTTTTCCAACAGAATTTGCTCTCTTCATGTCTCTGGGTCACCTGTTGGTAACTCATAATATTTCAAAAGTATTAATCTTTATTTTTGTATTTTTTATAATCATCTGTGATCAGTGATCTTTGATGTTACTATAGCAAATATTGGGGGGCACCATGAATTGACGCCCTTGTAAAATAGTAAAATTAATGGATAATATTGTGTGTGTTTTAATTGCTGTGTCACCTGGATATTACCCTTCTCTCTTCCTCTCCTTGGGCCTCCCTATTACATCAGACACAATATTGAAATTAGGCCAAATAAAAACCTTACTATGGCCCCTAAGTGAAAGGAAGAGTGGCAAGTCTCTATTTTAAATCAAAAGCTAGAAATTATTAAGCTTAGTGAGGAAAGCATAGCATAAACCAAGAACATCAAAAACTAGCCCTCTCATGCCAAATAGTTAGCCAAGTTGTGAATGCAAAAAAGAAGTATTTGAAGGAAATTAAAAGTACTACTCCAAAGAACATGCAAATGATAAGAAAATGAAAGTGACTTATTCACGATACAGAAAAAGTTTTAGTGTTCTGGATACATCAAATAAGCCACAATTATTCCCTTCAGCCAAAGCCTAATTCAGAGCAAGGGCCTAACATTCTTTAATTCTATGAAGGCTGAGTAAGCCTTCAGCAAAAGAAAAATGTGACCCTAGCAGAGCTTGGGTCATGTTATTTAATTTTTTTTAATTTATTTTTGAGAGAGAGACAGAGCGAGAGCAGGGAAGGGGCAGAGAGAGGAGGAGAGACACAGAGTCTGAAGCAAGCTCCAGGCTCTGAGCTGTCAGCACAGAGCCCAATGTGGGACTTGAACCCATGAAACATGAGATCATGACCAGAGCTAAACCCTTAACCAACGGACTGAGTCACCCAGGCACCCCAAGGGTCAGGTTATTTAAAGAAAGAAGTCATCTCCATAACAAAGAAGTGAGAGCGAAGCAGCAAATGCTGATGTAGAAGTTATATCAGATTAGCCAGCATTCTAACTAGGATAATTAATGAAGGTGGATATACTTGAGAACAGATTTTCAAAGAACAGATTTTGTTGTAGACAAAACAGCCTTCTATTGGAATAAGATGCCACCTAGGACTTCCATAGCTAAGGAAGAGAAGTTAATGCATGGCTTCAAACATTCAAAGGATAGGCTGACTGCATTATTAGGGATCAATGCAGCTGGTGATTTTAATTTGAAGCCAATGTCCACTGACCATTCTGAAAATCCTAGGGCCCTTATGAATCATGTTAAGTCTAGTTTATCTGTGCTCTAAAAATGCAACAAAGCCTCGGTAATAGCCAATCTGTTTACAACATGGTATACTGAATATATTAAGCCCATTGTTGAGACCTACTGCTCAGGAAGATTCTTTTTAATATTACTACTCATTGACATTACCACCTAAGAGTTTAGATGGAAATGTACAATGAGACTAATGTTTCCATGCCTGCTAACACATCTATTCTGCGGCCCATGGATCAGGGAGCCATTTTGACTTTCAAGTCTTATAATTACGAGATACATTTTGTAAGACTATATAGTTGCCCTTGAGAACCTCCATCCTCCTCCGATGATCTGCCAAAGTAAACTGAAAATCTTCTAGGAAGGATTCGCCATTCTAGATATCATTAACAACATTCATAATTCATGGGAAAAGGTCAAATCATCAACACTGAAAGGAGTCTGGAGGAAGTTGGTTCCAACCCTCATGGATGACTTGGAAAGATTTAAGATTTCAGTGGAGGAAGTAACTGCAGAAGTGTAGAAATAGCAAGAGAACTAGAATTAGAAGTGGAGCCCAAGATGTGAATGAACTACTGCAGTCTCATGAAAAAGTTGAACAGATGAGAAGTTGCTCCTTATAGATGAGCAAAGGAAGTGGAGATGGAATCACCTCCTGGTGAAGACACTGTGAAGATTGTGGAAATGGCAACAGAGGATTTACAGTGTGATGTAAACTTAGTTGATAAAGCAGGGGCAATGTTTAAGAGGATTGATTTCAATTTTGAAAGAGGTTCTAATGTGGATAAAATGCTATGAAACAGCATTGCATGCTACAGAGAAACTATTGTTCAGGAAAGGAGGAGTCAATCAATGCAGGACACTTCATTGTTGTCTTATTTGAAGAAATTGCCACAATCCTTCCAACCTTCAGCAACTACCACACTCATAAGTCAGTAGCCATTAACATCAGGGCAAGACTCTCCAGTAGCAAAAGATTACAATTTACTGAAAGCTCAGGTAATAGCATTATTTAGCAATAATGTATTTTTAAGTTAAGGTATGTACCTTGTTTTTTTAAATAATGCAATTGCACACTTGGTAGACTATGGCTATGTAAACATAACTTGCATTTACACTGGGAAACCAAAAAATTCATAGGATTCATTTTATTGTAATATTTGCTTATTGTGGTGGTCTAGAACCAAACCCACAATATCTCCAAGTTATGTCTATAAATCTAGAGCCATTCAGTATTGAGCAAAACAATGCCATAGAATTAACTTCTGTCTAGAAATTTTTATACTAAATCTCAAGTTAGGCTTGGAAAAGTCTCTTATAAAGCTAGAAAACCAACCTCAAGAAAATTTCTCTGTCAGACTTCATGCACAATGCTCATAAATTTGAGTAAATTTTTCTTTTCTTGAGGAACCCCTATATGTCCCTTACCTGTCAGGAATTAACTTTTTTTTACCTCTTGTCAAAATAGGACTCTGCAAATCCAGTAACAAACCAGGGCTATATAAGCCAACATAGTGACGTTTCCATATGTCACATGATAAAGCATTTCACAAAATCCTTGGTGACTATGGTCTGAAAGTACTAGCTCCACAAATGAAGTCAACCATTCTTTCTTTCTTTTTTAAGTTTATTTATTTATTTTTGTGAGAGAGAGAGAGAGAGAAAGAGAGAGAGGGTAAGAGAAAGAGAGTGCATAAGCAGGGGAGGAGCAGAGAGAGAGGGAGAGAGAGAATCCTAAGTAGTCTTTGTACTGTCAACACAGAGCCGGGCACAGGGCTCAAACTCAGGAACCGTGAGATCATGACCTGAGCTGAAACTAACAATCAGATGCTTGACTGACTGAGCCACCCACTCACCCCAATCTTTCTTTCTTTGTTGGGAGCCATTCTGGGCTCACAGGTTGAGACCCTCCCTGTAGAAAAGGTGATTGAAGCAGTTATGAGCTGGCTGAATATTGGTGTGATTTGTGTAAATGTTAGGCTCCTATTATGTAAATTCACTCATTCACAAGCAAAGGACAAGCATTGGGAATTATATCCTTGCCAGACGGATTGCACCTACCCATTGTAGTTGGAAGAATAGGCAGAATGACTCTTTGCCTGTTTATAGATAATTAACATAGGCAGGCCTAGGTAAATTCCTGTTCTCTCCCTCTGCCTTAAATTTATATGCTAATTAACTTGAAAACAACTTGCAAGATTGAGGAAATCGCCGCTTTATTAAAACACACTATTGTTCAAACTATGCTTACTGATGGGATCACTCGTTGCTGCCCCGTAATGTCACTCACTACTTTTAAATAAAGACACTGAGATTGGCAGGGGGAGATGCCAGAATTGCCAGGGCTCCCTGCTTGGTCCTCAGACTACATCTCTCTCGTGGCTCTCATTTCCTTTCGCCCGACCGTCCATCCTTCGGGAACCCCTAGATTCGCCGGAACTGGACCCCGGCATTTCTTAATAGTGTGCTTGCCATGCCTAATTAAATGAGAATCATTCTCACATGTGATGCCTTGTCTACACAATTGATTTGTCCAATTGTATATTAATAAATAGGAAGGCAAATTTTTACTGAATGAACGCAAATGTTTCTATTTCCCTAAAATGGAAGCAGCCTCAAAAACAGTGTTTATCTTTAAATTCTGGGTAAGGGCAAGAGAACAAGGAGGGTCAATGACAACCAGATACATTAAAAATATTTCATTTCAGTTCAAAACATATAGTCTACTAAGTTGAGGGTTACAGATAGTGACTCCTTACATCCCCATCAAAACAGAGATTTAAAAATTTGTCAACAGTATTCCACACAAATTACCACAGTAAATTTTACTCATCAGTTCTTTAGTCCTGGATAATTAATTCTTATTCTGCTGTATTATATATAGGTCAGCAATGCACTTTCATGGAGCACATCTGTTTCTGGACCGTAAAGAAACCTGGTCCTCTGGTACAGTCTGAAAGTTACGTAATTGATGTTGGCTTCGAAGCCTGGACACAACAGTCTATTCTTTGAATTATCAGTACTTCCAAGTACTTGATACAATTCTTTCCACAATGCATTGTGATTGTTCTTTTACTGTTTAATATACAAATTCTAGAAGCAGCTTAAAGCAGAGCCATCAGGCAACGACCAGAGAGAAGCAAAAACCTGTTAGATAATTATACTAAATGAGCATAGTCAATTTATTATACCCACTCGCCATATCAAAATGTAAGAGAGAAATTCTTTTTGAGGTACGGCATATAGCTATTTCCTAAGAATTGGGTCATGTTTCCCATGAGAGTAGGAACAAGCAATGAAATACAAAGTCATTGATAAAACTCCCAAGTATTTATAGAGTATACTGACACTGAAATATTTCTATTAATAATATTTTAGCTCCACCATCTTAACTTAGGGTAGTCTAAGCATCTTTTCTGATTTGACAACTCTTATGCAGGTCTTACAATTGTATCGATCTAATTGAAAATATGGAGCATAACAAGTAAGCCTATTTCTAGTGTGTCTTTTTATAAAGGAAAGAACGTATCTATATGATTTTCCAGAGGCCTTCTGGGAAACATCAAAGATAATTTTAGGCATAAGTATTTTCCTTATAAGTTTTACTTTTTCTAAAATGGAAGGCCTGATATTGGGACAGCAAAATCAAAATATTTATCATAAGATATCTGGCCACTAGATTAAGATGAGCACATGGATACCTGAGGAGCACAATTTTAAGAAAGCTGAGTTCTTCCATGTGTGAGGAAGCTTTGTTCTGTTTTTAATAATGAAGGGCATGATAAAGTTATCTCAAGACAAAATCATTTCAGTGGGCCATGGAAGCGCTACACTCTGGGCAGATTGCACAGAAGGTGAAAGATGATCGTTTATCATTTTAACAGCGAGAAAGCCAAATTCCAGTTTGGCATTAATACTCAGCAGCTAATGGCTTCACAACATTTCAAAAATAAATACATCAAACTGAGCCAATATTGGCAAAATATTTCTACACTCCTTTGTGTCTGTATGGATCTGGTATTTGCAGACATTATAAGCCAAAACAAGTCAAAGTGTCCTTTCTGCATGCCTTGTAAACATTTTCATAGTGATCATTCACGTTTTGCTTTTCACTATCTTCTTTTAAGTTATGGAATCATCAGACACTTTTAAGACTACTCTATTAAAAATATTGATTTATAAAGCTATATAGCTTTTTGCTCCATATTTATGCTTTTCAATAACCATTTTCCCTGGGATAATCTGAATTATTCATATTAATTATAACTTTTAACCAAAAGAAAAAATATCACTTAAAAAACTGCTCAGCGGTGGTTCATTGAGAAATGGCTCTCATATTTAAGCATCTTAGTAGGCTATCAAAATTCATGAATTCATAAATACAATTTCCCAATGCTACATATGTTTTATATCTTTTTAGGGTAGCAAAATGAGGATCTTCTTTAACATTACCCATTACCCAAAGGTATAGTCTCTTGAAACACATAAAAATAAAAAGCAAAATGTATAAGTTTAAAATCATGCTTGATAGTCAATATTTCACTATTCCCGATTACTGAGAAATTAAAGTTATGCAAATGATATTAATATATTAAATTTATTAGGTATTTACTCACATTTTAACATTACTTAAAACCTTAGAAATAATATTTGAACTGATACGCAACAAATATAATTAGTGCTTTAAAAATGTCAGAATTGTTATTCAATTTTGCTGAACACTAATTCGCCTTTAAAAAAGATAAGGGGTCAGCTTATTTGATAAATAAACCTATCAAGACATATGGGAAGTTCAGACTAAAAAGGACATTATGATAAAACAAACTAAGTCTTATAAAAATGAAATGTATTATAGTGTTATACTTCACGATGATAAAGCAAAGAGACTATATAATTTTGCTTTTTTATTTTCTTAGACAAAAATTATTAAACCATCTGATCTGTTCAGAGATTCGTTTTAATTATAGTAATCTGAATTCATTAAATGTTCTGAAAAAGCAGTTTTAGTGAGAAGAATTTATGTTTTAGTCAAGCATGTTATAATATTAAAAATTCCGTTTCCTTAATTTCTGTCAATTTTGGAAATACTTTTTATACGTCAATCTGAATATAGCCCACTTAATTTAAAAGCTGTAATAATCCAACTTATTAATTCACTCCAGAGATATCAAAATACATTATATTCACCTAAAAAAAAAAGGAAAGATGGAAGCCTTCACCTCAATGACACACTCAGGGCTACAGCTTCAGCCACAAATAAAAGACAAATCTAGTCAACACCCAGAAAACTGCTCTCTTTGCCAGTGCTCACTAAAGACTTAATTCATTTGAACTCCTATGTAGACAAATACACAATGAAACATAAATATAAACTAGATTCTTGGTCATCTTTCATGTGATAGGATTGATCTTCACTATTCACCTAACGGAGAACATCAAATGGTCAACCATCATACTCAGTTTCTACCCAATAGTTCCCACCGATGGAAAATAACCTTTCAGTCTGCACGAATCAGAAACAAACAGATAAACAAAACCACAATATAGTAGAAATAACAACAGCAGCAAACCTTGAGATTCCCAAATTCAGAAAAATTAAAGTTCTGTGGTTATACTCAGATTTTATTCCATTAAACAAACAAACAAAAAAAGCTCAAGTTTAAAGCCCTTTAACTACATACACTGCATACACTGCTCCAGCAAGGCAGTTTACTTGGCCCCATCAGGTAGGTCCACTTGCATATTTCAATGGATGACCTACAAAAGTACTAAACTCTAGTTTTCAAATGTTTCAATTACATGACTGCCATGTAAGTATAAAATGAACACATTTCACATAGTTTAAGTTTAATTAATATGGGAAGAGAGAAGGAAGGAAGGAAGGAAGGAAGGAAGGAAGGAAGGAAGGAAGGAAGGAAGGGAGAAGAAGGAAGGAAAGAGGAAGAAAGGAAGAAAGGAAGGAAGGAAGGAAGGAAGGAAGGAAGGAAGGAAGGAAGGAAGGGAGAAGAAGGAAGGAAAGAAGGAAGAAAGGAAGAAGGAAGGAAGGAAGGAAGGAAGGAAGGAAAGAAGAAAGAAAGAAAGAAAGAAAGAAAGAAAGAAAGAAAGAGAAGAAAGAAAGAAAGAAAGAAAGAAAGAAAGAAAGAAAGAAAGTTGATAGAATGAAGAAGCAAAGAAAGATAAATAGCTAAGAGCTAGAGATAAAGGTAGAGATATAGATATATAATTTAATAAAAAATGTTTGGAAAA
>JAINVK010001356.1:0-58747 GCA_030068075.1 Paguma larvata
GCACAGTGTTATCTCACAGAATTGAGCATAAGACCATAGGTCTGAATTCAGCACATGCGATTCAACATGCTACTAACTTCCAGAAACAAGATGTTAGTTTAATGACGCGTTCCCCACAGTGTTATTTCGCAGAGTTGAGGTAAGGCACTTCGCTCCGACTTCTGCATAGAGGATTTAAAATGGTACTTACTTCTAAAACAAGATGATTGTTGAATGAAACATTCCCCTTAGTGTTATTTCCGAGAGTTGAACATAAGGCACCTCGCTCCTAATCCTTGCATGGGATTCAACATGCTACTATCTGAAACGAGATGTTAGTTGAATGAAGCATTCGGCACAGTGTTATCTGACAGAATTGAGCCTAAGGCACCAGGCCGTTAGTATTGCGGAATGGATTCAACATGCTGCTACCTTTTTGAAACGAGATGTTAGTTACAGGAAGCATTGCCCACAGTGTTGATGGGCAGAGTTGAGCGTAAGGCACTTCGCTCCTAGTTCTGCACATGGGATTCAACTAGATACTCACTTTCTGAAACGAGATGTTAGTTGAATGAAGCGTTCACCACAGTATTATCTCACAGAGTTGAGTGTACGACACTTCGGTCCTAGTTCTGCGCACGGGATTCCACATGCTAACTTTCTGAAACAAGAGGTTTGTTGAATGAGATATTCCCCACAGTGCTATCTTACAGAGTTGTGCTGAGGCTCTTCGCTCCCAGTTTTGCGCAATGAATTCAACATGCTACTGACGTTATGAAACAAGACGTTAGTTGAATGAAGCCATCCGCACAATGTTATTTTCCAGAGTTGAGCTTAAGGCACTTCGCTCCTAGTTCTGCGCTTGGGTTCAAGTAGCTATTAAATTTCTGAAACAAGACGTTAGTGGAATGAACCGTTCACCATAGTTTATTTCACAGAGTTGAGCGTAAGGCATTTCATTCTAGTTCTGCGCACAGAATTCAACAAGGTACTAACTTCAGTAACAAGATGTTAGTTAAATGAAGCATTCCCCAGAGTGTTATTTCGCAGAGTTGAGTGTAAAGCACTTCGCTCCCACTTCTGCATTAGGTGGAGCACTTCGCTCCCACTTCTGCATCATGCTACTAACATTCTGAAACAAGATAGTAGTTGAAGGAAGCATTCCCTATAGTGTAATTTCGCAGAGTTGAGCATAAGGCAATTCGCTCCTTCTTCTCAGCATGGAATCAACATGCTACTAACTTTCTGAAACAAGATGTTAGTTGAATGAAGATTTCCTCACTGTTATCTCTCAGAATTGAGCATATGGCCCATCGCTCTGAAGTCTGCGCATGCGATTCAACATGCTACTAAATTTCAGAAACAAGGTGATAGCTGAATGAAGCGTTTCCTACCGTTTTATCCCACAGAGTTGAGTCTAGGGCGTATCGCTTCTAGTTCCGAGCATGGGATTCAACTGGCTACTAACTTTCTGAAACAGAGGATAGTTGAATGATGCACTCCCCACAGGGTTATTCGACAGAGTTGAGCGTAAGGACACTGCGCTTTTAATTCTGCGGAATGTATTCAACATGCTCCTAACTGTCTGAAACAAGATGTAGGTTGAAGGAAGCATTCCCCCCAGTGCTACTTCGCAGAGTTGAGTGTAAGACACTTCGCTCCAAGTTTGCATATTGGATTCAACATGCTACTAACTTTCTGAAACAAGATGAGAGTTGAATGAAGCATTCACCCAGTGTTATCAGACAGAGTTGAGCGAAAGGCAATGAGCCGTTAGTATTGCGGAATGGATTCAGCTTGCTGTTTTCTGAAACGAGATGTTAGTTACAGGAAGCATTCGCCACAGTGTTATTGCGCAGAATTGAGCATAAGGCACTTCGGTCCTAGTTCTGCGCATGGGATTCAACAAAGCTACTAAAGTTCTGAAACAAGATGTTAGTTGAATGACGCATTACCCATAGTGTTATTTCACTGAGTTGAGCATAAGGCACTTCGCTCCTAGCTCCGGGCATGGGATTCAACTAGCTACTAACATTTTGAAACCAGACGTTAGTTAAATGAAGCCTTTCTGCACAATGTTATTTCCCAGAGTTGAGCTTAAGGCACTTCGCTCCTAGGTCTGTGCATGGATTCAAGTAGCTATTACATTTCTGAATCAAGATGTTAGTGGAATGAACCATTCACCATAGTTTTATTTCACAGAGTTGAGCGCAAGACATTTCTTTCTAGTTCTGCGCACGGAATTCAACAAGGTACTAACTTTCTGAAACAAAGTGTTAGTTGAATGAGGCATTCGCGGCAGTGTTATTTCGCAGAGGCGAGCATAGGCGCTTCACTCCTGGTTCGGCGCATGGGATTTAACTAGCTTCGAACAATCTGAACAAAGTCGTTAGATGAATGAAGCATTTCCCACCGTGTTACCTGAGAGAGTTGAGCGTTAAGCACTTTGCTCCTGGTTTTCGCATGGGAATCAACAAGCTTCTAACTGTCTGAAACAAGACGTAGGTTGAAAAAGAAGCAGTCCCTACAGAATTACTTGGCAGATTTGAGTGTAAGACACTTCGCTCCGAATTCTGCATAGAGCATTCAACATGCTACTTACTTTATGTAACAAGATGTTAGTTGAATGAAGCATTCCCCACAGTCTTATCTGACAGTGTTGAGCGTAAGGCACTGAGCTTTTAGTTCTGCGGATTGGATTCATCATGCTACTAACTTTCTGAAACAAGACGTTAGTTCAATCACGCATTCCCCCCAGTGCTATCTCACAGAGTTGCCGTAAGGCTCTTCGCTCCCAGTTTTGCGCAATGGATTCAACACGCTACTGACGTTCTGAAACAAGACGTTAGTTGAATGAAGCCTTCCGCACCATGTTATTTCCCAGAGTTGAGCTTAAGGCACTTCGCTCCTAGTTCTGCGCATGGGTTCAAGTAGCTATTAAATTTCTGAAACAAGACGTTGGTGGAATGAACCATTCACCACAGTTTATTTCACAGAGTTGAGCGTAAGGCATTTCATTTTAGTTCTGCGCACGGAATTCAACAAGGTACTAACTTTCAGAAACAGGATGTTAGTTGAATGAAGCATTCGCCACAGTGTTATTTCACAGAGTTGAGCGTAAAGCACTTTGCTCCTGGTTCTTGCATGGGAATCAACAAGCTTCTCTCTGAAACAAGACGTAGGTTGATGGACTCATTCCCTACCGTGTTACTTCACATATTTGAGTGTAATGCACTCCGTTCGGAGTACTGCATACTCGGTTCAACATGCTACTTACTTTCTGAAACAAGATGATAGTTGAATGAAGCATTCCCCACCGTCTTATCTGACAGACTTGAGTGGAAGGCACTGAGCTGTTAGTTCTGCGGATTGGATTCATCATGCAACTAACTTTCTGAAACAAGATGTTAGTTAAAGGAAGCATTCCCTACCGTGTTATTTCGCAGAGTGGAGCATAAGGCACTTCGCTCCTACTTCTGCGCATGGGAGTCAACATGCTACTAACTTTCTGAAACGAGATGTGAGTTGAATGAAGCATTCCGCAAAGCGTTATCTCACAGAATTGAGCATAAGGCACCAAGCCGTTAGTATTGCGGAATGGATTCAACATGCTGCTACTTTTTGAAACGAGATGTTAGTTACAGGAAGCATTGCCCACAGTGTTGATGGGCATAGTTGAGCGTAAGGCACTTCGCTCCTAGATCTGCACATGGGATTCAACTAGATGCTCACTTTCTGAAACGAGATGTTAGTTGAATGAAGCGTTCACCACAGTATTATCTCACAGAATTGAGCATAATGCACTTCGGTCCTAGTTCTGCGCATGGGATTCAACAAAGCTACTGAAGTTCTGAAACAAGATGTTAGTTGAATGACGCATTACCCATAGTGTTATTTCGCTGAGTTGAGCATAAGGCACTTCGCTCCTAGCTCCGGGCATGGGATTCAACTAGCTACTTACATTCTGAAACCAGACGTTAGTTAAATGAAGCCTTTCTGCACAATGTTATTTCCCAGAGTTGAGCTTAAGGCACTTCGCTCCTAGGTCTGTGCATGGATTCAAGTAGCTATTACATTTCTGAAACAAGATGTTAGTGGAATGAACCATTCACCATAGTTTTATTTCGCAGAGTTGAGCGCAAGACATTTCTTTCTAGTTCTGCGCACGGAATTCAACAAGGTACTAACTTTCTGAAACAAAGTGTTAGTTGAATGAGGCATTCGCGGCAGTGTTATTTCGCAGAGGCGAGCATAGGCGCTTCACTGCTGTTCGGCGCATGGGATTTAACTAGCCTCGAACATTCTGAACCACGTCGTTAGTTGAATGAAGCGTTTCCCCAGTGTTATCTGAGAGAGTTGAGCGTAAAGCACTTCGCTCCTGGTTCTCGCATGGGAATCAACAAGCTTTTAACTGTCTGAAACAAGATGTATGTTGAAGAAAGCATTCCCTACAGAATTACTTCGCAGATTTGAGTGTAAGCCACTTCATTCTGAATTCGGCGCATGCGATTCAACATACTACCAAATTTCAGACACAAGGTGATAGTTGAATGAAGTGTTCTCCACGGTTGTATCTCACAGAGTTGAGTCTAAGGCGTTTTGCTTCTAGTTCTGCGCATGGGCTTCAAGAAGCTATTAACTTTCTGAAACAAGATGTTAGTTGAATGACGCATTCCCCAGAGTGTTATTTCGCAGAGTTGAGTGTAAAGCACTTCGCTCCCACTTCTGCATTAGGGTTCATCATGCTACTAACACTCTGAAACAAGATAGTAGTTGAAGGAAGCATTCCCTATAGTGTAATTTCGCAGAGTTGAGCATAAGGCACTTCGCTCCTTCTTCTCTGCATGGGAATCAACATGCTACTAACTTTCTGAAACAAGATGTTAGTTGAATGAAGATTTCCTCACTGTGTTATCTCTCAGAATTGAGCATATGGCCCATCGCTCTGAAGTCTGCGCATGCGATTCAACATGCTACTAAATTTCAGAAACAAGGTGATAGCTGAATGAAGCGTTTCCTACCGTTTTATCTCACAGAGTTGAGTCTAGGGCGTATCGCTTCTAGTTCCGAGCATGGGATTCAACAGGCTACTAACTTTCTGAAACAGAGGATAGTTGAATGACGCACTCCCCACAGGGTTATTCGACAGAGTTGAGCGTAAGGCACTGCGCTTTTAATTCTGCGGAATGTATTCAACATGCTCCTAACTGTCTGAAACAAGATGTAGGTTGAAGGAAGCATTCCCCCCAGTGCTACTTCGCAGAGTTGAGTGTAAGACACTTCGCTCCAAGTTCTGCATATTGGATTCAACATGCTACTAACTTTCTGAAACAAGATGATCGTTGAATGAAGCATTCACCCAGTGTTATCAGACAGAGTTGAGCGAAAGGCACTGAGCCGTTAGTATTGCGGAATGGATTCAGCTTGCTATTTTCTGAAACGAGATGTTAGTTACAGGAAGCATTCGCCACAGTGTTATTGCGCAGAGTTGAGCATAAGGCACTTCGCTCCTAGCTCCGGGCATGGGATTCAACTAGCTACTAACATTCTGAAACCAGACGTTAGTTAAATGAAGCCTTTCTGCACAATGTTATTTCCCAGAGTTGAGCTTAAGGCACTTCGCTCCTAGGTCCGTGCATGATTCAAGTAGCTATTACATTTCTGAATCAAGATGTTAGTGGAATGAACCATTCACCATAGTTTTATTTCACAGAGTTGAGCGCAAGACATTTCTTTCTAGTTCTGCGCACGGAATTCAACAAGGTACTAACTTTCTGAAAGAAGGTGTTAGTTGAATGAGGCATTCGCGGCAGTGTTATTTCGCAGAGGCGAGCATAGGCGCTTCACTCCTGGTTCGGCACATGGGATTTAACTAGCTTCGAACAATCTGAACAAAGTCGTTAGATGAGTGAAGCATTTCCCACCGTGTTATCTGAGAGAGTTAAGCGTTAAGCACTTTGCTCCTGGTTTTCGCATGGGAATCAACAAGCTTCTAACCTGAAACAAGACGTAGGTTGAAAAAGAAGCATTCCCTACAGAATTACTTGGCAGATTTGAGTGTAAGACACTTCGCTCCGAATTCTGCATAGAGCATTCAACATGCTACTTACTTTCTGAAACAAGATGTTAGTTGAATGAAGCATTCCCCACAGTCTTATCTGACAGTGTTGAGCGTAAGGCACTGAGCTTTTAGTTCTGCGGATTGGATTCATCATGCTACTAACTTTCTGAAACAAGACGTTAGTTCAATGACGCATTCCCCCCAGTGCTATCTCACAGAGTTGCGCGTTAGGCTCTTCGCTCCCAGTTTTGCGCAATGGATTCAACACGCTACTGACGTTCTGAAACAAGACGTTAGTTGAATGAAGCCTTCCGCACCATGTTATTTCCCAGAGTTGAGCTTAAGGCACTTCGCTCCTAGTTCTGCGCATGGGTTCAAGTAGCTATTAAATTTCTGAAACAAGACGTTGGTGGAATGAACCATTCACACAGATTTATTTCACAGAGTTGAGCGTAAGGCATTTCATTCTAGTTCTGCGCACGGAATTCAACAAGGTACTAACTTTCAGAAACAGGATGTTAGTTGAATGAAGCATTCGCCACAGTGTTATTTCGCAGAGTTGAGCGTAAAGCCCTTTGCTCCTGGTTCTCGCATGGGAATCAACAAGTTTCTCTCTGAAACAAGACATAGGTTGAAGGAAGCATTCCCTACAGTGTTACTTCGCAGATTTGAGTGTAATGCACTCCGTTCGGAGTACTGCATACTCGGTTCAACATGCTACTTACTTTCTGAAACAAGATGATAGTTGAATGAAGCATTCCCTACCGTCTTCTCTGACAGTGTTGAGCGTAAGGCACTGAGCTGTTAGTTCTGCGGATTGGATTCATCATGCAACTAACTTTCTGAAACAAGATGTTAGTTGAAGGAAGCATTCCCTACCGTGTTATTTCCCAGAGTTGAGCATAAGCCACTTTGCTGCTAATTCTTTCCGTGGGATTCAACATGCTACTAACTTTCTGAAGCAAGAAGGTAGTTGAATGAAGCATTCCGCAGAGTGTTATCTCACAGAATTGAGCATAAGACCCATAGGTCTGAATTCTGTACATGCGATTCAACATGCTACTAACTTCCAGAAACAAGGTGTTAGTTGAATGACGTGTTCCCCACAGTGTTATTTCGCAGAGTTGAGGGTAAGGCACTTCGCTCCGACTTCTGCATAGAGGATTTAAAATGGACTTACTTTCTAAAACAAGATGATTGTTGAATGAAGCATTCCCCTTAGTGTTATTTCCGAGAGTTGAGCATAAGGCACCTCGCTCCTAATTCTTTGCATGGGATTCAACATGCTACTAACTTTCTGAAACGAGATGTTAGTTGAATGAAGCATTCGGCACAGTGTTATCTGACAGAATTGAGCCTAAGGCACCAAGCCGTTAGTATTGCGGAATGGATTCAACATGCTGCTACCTTTTTGAAACGAGATGTTAGTTACAGGAAGCATTGCCCACAGTGTTGATGGGCATAGTTGAGCGTAAGGCACTTCGCTCCTAGTTCTGCACATGGGATTCAACTAGATGCTCACTTTCTGAAACGAGATGTTAGTTGAATGAAGCGTTCACCACAGTATTATCTCACAGAATTGAGCATAATGCACTTCGGTCCTAGTTCTGCGCATGGGATTCAACAAAGCTACTGAAGTTCTGAAACAAGATGTTAGTTGAATGACGCATTACCCATAGTGTTATTTCGCTGAGTTGAGCATAAGGCACTTCGCTCCTAGCTCCGGGCATGGGATTCAACTAGCTACTTACATTCTGAAACCAGACGTTAGTTAAATGAAGCCTTTCTGCACAATGTTATTTCCCAGAGTTGAGCTTAAGGCACTTCGCTCCTAGGTCTGTGCATGGATTCAAGTAGCTATTACATTTCTGAAACAAGATGTTAGTGGAATGAACCATTCACCATAGTTTTATTTCGCAGAGTTGAGCGCAAGACATTTCTTTCTAGTTCTGCGCACGGAATTCAACAAGGTACTAACTTTCTGAAACAAAGTGTTAGTTGAATGAGGCATTCGCGGCAGTGTTATTTCGCAGAGGCGAGCATAGGCGCTTCACTGCTGGTTCGGCGCATGGGATTTAACTAGCCTCGAACATTCTGAACCACGTCGTTAGTTGAATGAAGCGTTTCCCCAGTGTTATCTGAGAGAGTTGAGCGTAAAGCACTTCGCTCCTGGTTCTCGCATGGGAATCAACAAGCTTTTAACTGTCTGAAACAAGATGTATGTTGAAGAAAGCATTCCCTACAGAATTACTTCGCAGATTTGAGTGTAAGCCACTTCATTCTGAATTCGGCGCATGCGATTCAACATACTACCAAATTTCAGACACAAGGTGATAGTTGAATGAAGTGTTCTCCACGGTTGTATCTCACAGAGTTGAGTCTAAGGCGTTTTGCTTCTAGTTCTGCGCATGGGCTTCAAGAAGCTATTAACTTTCTGAAACAAGATGTTAGTTGAATGACGCATTCCCCAGAGTGTTATTTCGCAGAGTTGAGTGTAAAGCACTTCGCTCCCACTTCTGCATTAGGGTTCATCATGCTACTAACACTCTGAAACAAGATAGTAGTTGAAGGAAGCATTCCCTATAGTGTAATTTCGCAGAGTTGAGCATAAGGCACTTCGCTCCTTCTTCTCTGCATGGGAATCAACATGCTACTAACTTTCTGAAACAAGATGTTAGTTGAATGAAGATTTCCTCACTGTGTTATCTCTCAGAATTGAGCATATGGCCCATCGCTCTGAAGTCTGCGCATGCGATTCAACATGCTACTAAATTTCAGAAACAAGGTGATAGCTGAATGAAGCGTTTCCTACCGTTTTATCTCACAGAGTTGAGTCTAGGGCGTATCGCTTCTAGTTCCGAGCATGGGATTCAACAGGCTACTAACTTTCTGAAACAGAGGATAGTTGAATGACGCACTCCCCACAGGGTTATTCGACAGAGTTGAGCGTAAGGCACTGCGCTTTTAATTCTGCGGAATGTATTCAACATGCTCCTAACTGTCTGAAACAAGATGTAGGTTGAAGGAAGCATTCCCCCCAGTGCTACTTCGCAGAGTTGAGTGTAAGACACTTCGCTCCAAGTTCTGCATATTGGATTCAACATGCTACTAACTTTCTGAAACAAGATGATCGTTGAATGAAGCATTCACCCAGTGTTATCAGACAGAGTTGAGCGAAAGGCACTGAGCCGTTAGTATTGCGGAATGGATTCAGCTTGCTATTTTCTGAAACGAGATGTTAGTTACAGGAAGCATTCGCCACAGTGTTATTGCGCAGAGTTGAGCATAAGGCACTTCGCTCCTAGCTCCGGGCATGGGATTCAACTAGCTACTAACATTCTGAAACCAGACGTTAGTTAAATGAAGCCTTTCTGCACAATGTTATTTCCCAGAGTTGAGCTTAAGGCACTTCGCTCCTAGGTCCGTGCATGAATTCAAGTAGCTATTACATTTCTGAATCAAGATGTTAGTGGAATGAACCATTCACCATAGTTTTATTTCACAGAGTTGAGCGCAAGACATTTCTTTCTAGTTCTGCGCACGGAATTCAACAAGGTACTAACTTTCTGAAAGAAGGTGTTAGTTGAATGAAGCATTCGCGGCAGTGTTATTTCGCAGAGGCGAGCATAGGCGCTTCACTCCTGGATCGGCACATGGGATTTAACTAGCTTCGAACAATCTGAACAAAGTCGTTAGATGAGTGAAGCATTTCCCACCATGTTATCTGAGAGAGTTAAGCGTTAAGCACTTTGCTCCTGGTTTTCGCATGGGAATCAACAAGCTTCTAACTGAAACAAGACGTAGGTTGAAAAAGAAGCATTCCCTACAGAATTACTTGGCAGATTTGAGTGTAAGACACTTCGCTCCGAATTCTGCATAGAGCATTCAACATGCTACTTACTTTCTGAAACAAGATGTTAGTTGAATGAAGCATTCCCCACAGTCTTATCTGACAGTGTTGAACGTAAGGCACTGAGCTTTTAGTTCTGCGGATTGGATTCATCATGCTACTAACTTTCTGAAACAAGACGTTAGTTCAATGACGCATTCCCCCCAGTGCTATCTCACAGAGTTGCGCGTTAGGCTCTTCGCTCCCAGTTTTGTGCAATGGATTCAACACGCTACTGACGTTCTGAAACAAGACGTTAGTTGAATGAAGCCTTCCGCACCATGTTATTTCCCAGAGTTGAGCTTAAGGCACTTCGCTCCTAGTTCTGCGCATGGGTTCAAGTAGCTATTAAATTTCTGAAACAAGACGTTGGTGGAATGAACCATTCACCACAGATTTATTTCACAGAGTTGAGCGTAAGGCATTTCATTCTAGTTCTGCGCACGGAATTCAACAAGGTACTAACTTTCAGAAACAGGATGTTAGTTGAATGAAGCATTCGCCACAGTGTTATTTCGCAGAGTTGAGCGTAAAGCCCTTTGCTCCTGGTTCTCGCATGGGAATCAACAAGTTTCTCTCTGAAACAAGACGTAGGTTGAAGGAAGCATTCCCTACAGTGTTACTTCGCAGATTTGAGTGTAATGCACTCCGTTCGGAGTTCTGCATATTCGGTTCAACATGCTACTTTCTGAAACAAGATGATAGTTGAATGAAGCATTCCCCACCGTCTTCTCTGACAGTGTTGAGCGTAAGGCACTGAGCTGTTAGTTCTGCGGATTGGATTCATCATGCAACTAACTTTCTGAAACAAGATGTTAGTTGAAGGAAGCATTCCCTACCGTGTTATTTCCCAGAGTTGAGCATAAGCCACTTTGCTGCTAATTCTTTCCGTGGGATTCAACATGCTACTAACTTTCTGAAGCAAGAAGGTAGTTGAATGAAGCATTCCGCAGAGTGTTATCTCACAGAATTGAGCATAAGACCCATCGGTCTGAATTCTGTACATGCGATTCAACATGCTACTAACTTCCAGAAACAAGGTGTTAGTTGAATGACGTGTTCCCCACAGTGTTATTTCGCAGAGTTGAGCGTAAGGCACTTCGCTCCGACTTCTGCATAGAGGATTTAAAATGGACTTACTTTCTAAAACAAGATGATTGTTGAATGAAGCATTCCCCTTAGTGTTATTTCCGAGAGTTGAGCATAAGGCACCTCGCTCCTAATTCTTTGCATGGGATTCAACATGCTACTAACTTTCTGAAACGAGATGTTAGTTGAATGAAGCATTCGGCACAGTGTTATCTGACAGAATTGAGCCTAAGGCACCAAGCCGTTAGTATTGCGGAATGGATTCAACATGCTGCTACCTTTTTGAAACGAGATGTTAGTCACATGAAGCATTGCCCACAGTGTTGATGGGCATAGTTGAGCGTAAGGCACTTCGCTCCTAGTTCTGCACATGGGATTCAACTAGATGCTCACTTTCTGAAACGAGATGTTAGTTGAATGAAGCATTCACCACAGTATTATCTCACAGAATTGAGCATAATGCACTTCGGTCCTAGTTCTGCGCATGGGATTCAACAAAGCTACTAAAGTTCTGAAACAAGATGTTAGTTGAATGACGCATTACCCATAGTGTTATTTCGCTGAGTTGAGCATAAGGCACTTCGCTCCTAGCTCCGGGCATGGGATTCAACTAGCTACTTACATTCTGAAACCAGACGTTAGTTAAATGAAGCCTTTCTGCACAATGTTTTTTCCCAGAGTTGAGCTTAAGGCACTTCGCTCCTAGGTCTGTGCATGGATTCAAGTAGATATTACATTTCTGAAACAAGATGTTAGTGGAATGAACCATTCACCATAGTTTTATTTCGCAGAGTTGAGCGCAAGACATTTCTTTCTAGTTCTGCGCACGGAATTCAACAAGGTACTAACTTTCTGAAACAAAGTGTTAGTTGAATGAGGCATTTGCGGCAGTGTTATTTCGCAGAGGCGAGCATAGGCGCTTCACTGCTGGTTCGGCGCATGGGATTTAACTAGCCTCGAACATTCTGAACCACGTCGTTAGTTGAATGAAGCGTTTCCCCAGTGTTATCTGAGAGAGTTGAGCGTAAAGCACTTCGCTCCTGGTTCTCGCATGGGAATCAACAAGCTTTTAACTGTCTGAAACAAGATGTAGGTTGAAGAAAGCATTCCCTACAGAATTACTTCGCAGATTTGAGTGTAAGCCACTTCATTCTGAATTCTGCGCATGCGATTCAACATACTACCAAATTTCAGACACAAGGTGATAGTTGAATGAAGTGTTCTCCACGGTTGTATCTCACAGAGTTGAGTCTAAGGCGTCTTCTCTGACAGTGTTGAGCGTAAGGCACTGAGCTGTTAGTTCTGCGGAATGGATTCATCATGCTACTAACTTTCTGAAACAAGATATTAGTTGAAGGAAGCATTCCCCCAGTGTTATTTCGCGGAGTTGAGCATAAGGCATTTCGCTCCTAATTCTTTGCATGGGATTCAACATGCTACTAACTTTCAGAAACAAAGTGATAGTTGAATGAAGCGATCCCCACGGTTTGATCTCACAGAGTTGTGTCGAAGGCCTTTCGCTTCTAGTTCTGCGCATGGGATTCAACAAGCTACTAACGTTCTGCTACAGGACCTTAGTTGAATAACGCTTTTCACAGAGTTGAGGGTAAGGCACTTCGCTCCGACTTCTGCATATAGGATTCAACATGGTCCTTACTTTCTAAAACAAGATGATAGTTGAATGAACCGTTTACCAAAGTTTTATATGACAGAGTTGAGCGTAAGGCACTGCGCTTTTAGTTCTGCAGAATGGATTCAACATGCTACTAACTTTCTGCAACGAGATGTTGGATGAAGGAAGCATTCCTCACAGTGTTATCTGAGAGAGTTGAGCGTAAAGCACTTCGCTCCTGGGTCTCGCATGGGAATCAACAAGCTTCTAACTATCTGAAACAAGACGTAGGTTGAAAGAAGCATTCCCTACAGTGTTACTTCGTATATTTGAGTGTAATGCACTCCGTTCGGAGTACTGCATATTCGCTTCAACATGCTACTTACTTTCTGAAACAAGATGATAGTTGAATGAAGCATTCCCCACCGTCTTATCTGACAGTGTTGAGGGTAAGGCACTGAAGTGTTAGTTCTGCGGAATGGATTCATCATGCTACTAACTTTCTGAAACAAGATATTAGTTGAAGGAAGCATTCCCACAGTGTTATTTCCCAAAGCTGAGCGTAAGCCACTTTGCTGGTAATTCTTTCCATGGGATTCAACATACTACTAACTTCTGAAGCAAGAAGGTAGTTGAATGAAGCATTCCGCACAGGGTTATCTCACAGAATTGAGCATAAGACCCATCGGTCTGAATTCTGCACATGCGATTCCACATGCTACTAACTTCCAGAAACAAGGAGTTAGTTGAATGACGTGTTCCCCACAGTGTTATCTCGCAGAGTTGAGGGTAAGGCACTTCGCTCCGACTTCTGCATAGAGGATTTAAAATGGCACTTACTTTCTAAAACAAGATGATTGTTGAATGAAGCATTCCCCAGAGTGTTATTTCCGAGAGTTGAGCATAAGGCACCTCGCTCCTAATTCTTTGCATGGGATTCAACATGCTACTAACTTTCTGAAACGAGATGTTAGTTGAATGAAGCATTCGGCACAGTGTTATCTGACAGAATTGAGCCTAAGGCACCAAGCCGTTAGTATTGCGGAATGGATTCAACATGCTGCTAACTTCTGAAACGAGATGTCAGTTACAGGAAGCATTGCCCACAGTGTTGATGGGCATAGTTGAGCGTAAGGCACTTCGCTTCTAGTTCTGCGCATGGGATTCAACAAGCTTCTAACTGTTTGAATCAAGATGTTCGTTCAATGAAGCTTCCACAAAGTGGTATTTCCCAGAGTTGAGCAAATGGCACTTCGCTCCTAATTCTTTGCATGAGATTCAACATGGTACTAATTTTCTGAAACAGATTTTAGTTGAATGAAGCATTGACCACAGTGTTATTTCGCAGAGGCGGGCATAAGGCACTGCGCTCCTAGTTCTGCGTATGGGATTTAATAAGCTTCTAATATTCTGATTCAAGTCGTTAGTTGAATGAAGCGTTCCCCACAGTGTTATCTGAGAGAGTTCAGCGTAAAGCACTTCGCTCCTAGTTCTCGCATGGAAATCAACAACCTTCTAACTGATGTAGAACTCCTAGTTCTGGGCGCGGAATTCAACAAGCAACTAACTTTCTGAAACAAGATTTTAGTTGAAGGAAAAATTCCCCACAGTGTTATCTGACAGAGTTGAGCATAAGGCACTGCGCTTTTAGTTCTGCGGAATGGATTCAACATGCTACTAACTTTCTGAAATGAGATGTTGGATGAAGGAAGCATTCCCCACAGTGTTATTTCGCTGAGTTGAGCGTAAAGCACTTCGCTCCTAGTTCTGCGCATGGGATTCAACTTGCTACTAACTTTCTGAAACAAGATGTTTGTTGAATCAAGCGTTCACCACAGTTTTGTCTCACAGAGTTGAACGTAAGGCACTTCGCTTCTAGTTTTGCGCATGGGATTCAACAAGCTTCTAACTGTCTCAACCAAGATGTTAGTTGAATGAAGCATTCCGCACAGTGGTATTTCCCAGAATTGAGCATAAGGCAGTTCGCTCCCAATCCTTTGCATGGGCTTCAACATGCTATTATCTTCCTGAAACAAGATGTTAGTGGAATGAAGCATTCTCCACAGTGTTATCTCACAGAATTGAGCGTAAGGCCCGTCGCTCTGAATTCTGTGCTTGCGATTCAACATGCTACTACCTTTCAGAAACAAGGTGATACTTGAATGAAGCGTTCCCCCACAGTTTTATCTCACAGAGTTGAGTCTAAGGCGTTTCGCTTCTAGTTCTGCGCATGGGATTCAACAAGCTACTAACTTTCTGAAACAAGATGTTATTTGAATGACGCATTCCCCACAGTATTATTTCGCTGAGTGGAGCATAAAGCACTTCGCTCCTAGTTCTGCGCATGGGATTCAACTAGCTACTAACTTTCTGAATCAAGATGTTTGTTGAATGAAGCGTTCACCACCGTGTTATCTCACAGAGTTGAGTTAATGGCACTTCGCTCCTAGTTCTGCGCATGGGATTCCACATGCTACTAACTTTCTGATACAAGTTAGTAGAATGATGCATTCCCCCGAGTGTATACACATGGAAATCAAAGACGCTAATAATTTAAACAAGATGTCATTTTGAATGATGCATTCTGCTCACCGTTGTTTAAAAGAGTTGAGAGATGGCACATCGCTCCGACTTCTGCGCATGGAATTCAACACCCTCCTAAGTTACTGACAGGAGATATTAGTTCAATGCTGTATTCCTTTCAGTGTTGTTTCACAGAATTTACTGTAGGGCACTTCGCTCCTAGTTCTGCACATGGGTTTCCACACTCTTCCAACTTACTGAAACAAGATGTCAGTTGAAGGATGCATTCTCCAATGTTTGGTTTCACAGAGTTGAGTACATTGCATTTAGCTCCTACTTCTGCATATGAGATGCAACACACTTACTGAAACGAGATATTAGTCCGCTGATTTATTCCGTGCAGTGCTGTTTCACAGATTTCAGTGTAATGCACTTCGTTCCTAGTTCTGTTCATGGGATCCAAGTCACTAATAACTTACTGAAACGAGGTGTCAGTTCAATGATGCTGTGGGGAACCAGTTGTTTCACAGAGCTGAGCGTATGGCACTTCGCTCCTAGTTTTGTGCATGGGATTCAACACACTAGGAACTTACTGAAAGGAGATGTTAGTTGAATGATGCATTTCCCACATTCCTGGTTCCTCGAATTGACTGCATTGCCCTTAGCTCCTAGGTCTGCACACGGGATTCAACAGGCTACTAACTGACTGAAACAAGATGTTAGTTGAATGATGCATTCCCCACAGTGTTGTTTAAGAGAGTTGAGTGTATTTCACTTCGTTCCTAGTTCTTCGCATAGGATTCAACACACTAGTGACTTACTGAAACAAGTTGTCAGTTTTACGATGCATTCCCCACAGTGTTGTTTCATAGAGTTGAGTTGGGTTCTAGTTCTCCGCATGGGGTTCAACACACCACTAAGTTAGTTAAACAAGAAATATTTGAATAACGCATTCCCCACAGTGTTGTTTCACAGAGTCCAGTGTAAGGCACTTTGCTCCTAGTTCTGCACATATGATTCTCCACACCCCTTATGAGTGAAAGAAGATGGTAGTTGAATGATGCACATTCCACATTGTTGTGTGACAGAGTGCAGCATATGGCACTTCACTACTACTTCCGCTCATGGGGTTTCAAATCCTACCAATTTAGTGTTTCAATGTTCTTTGAATGAGACATTCCCCACAGAGCTGTTTCCTAGAGGTGAGTTTATAGCACTTCCTTCATGGTTTCCCACAGGGGATTTCAAGCACTTCTAAACTATTGGCTCAGCTTAATCGCGGACATTTGCATTCCCCGCCGTGTTGTCTGTCAGACTTGTATCTTATGGCACTTCTCTCCTAGAAAACCGCATGGGTTAACACTGTAGGGAATGAATGCATCAATCACCTTATGTCTACTATCTCTAAGTAAGTAGTTCTTGAAATCCTACGCCAGAAGCACTGAGGGAAGTGCCACATAGTCGACTCTGTGAAAGAAAACTGTGGGGAGTGAATCATTCCACTAACTTTTTTTCACTAGGTTAATAGTGTTTGAATACCCATGTGGTAACTAAGAGGGAAGTGCCACATACTCAACTCTGTCAAACAATGCTGGGAGGAATGCATCACTCAACTAACATCTTGTGTCAGTAAGTTGGTAGTGTTAGAAAACCCACGCGGGGAAAGAAAGAGAGAAGTCCCATATATTCAACAACCTGTGATGAATGCAACTAGTCTCTTGTTTCACTGCGTTGGTAATGTTTGTAAATCTTTGTGGAAAACTAGGCGGGAAAGTGCCATATACTCACCTCCGTCAAACAAACTTGTGGGGAAAGAATCATTCAGCTAACATCTTGTTTCACTGAGTTAGAAATGTTCAGAAAATCCATGCGGGGAGCTCTGAGGGAAGTGCCATTTACTCCACTCTGTCAAACAACACTGTGGGGAATAGGTCATTCCTTTAAAATCTTCTTCCACTAGGTCGATAGCGGTGAGAAACTCTGTGAAAACAAACTGTGGGGAATGCATCCTTAAACAATCTTTAGTTTCACTAAGTCGGTAGTATGTGAAAACCCATGTGGGGAACTAGGAGAGAAGTGCCACATACTCCCCTCTGTCACACGATGCTGTGGGGAATCCGTCATTCAACTAACATCTGATATCACTACATTGGTAGTGTTTGAAAGCCCACGCGGGGAACTAGTAGGGAAGTGCCATATACTGAACTCTATCCAACAACACTGGGGAATGAATGCATCATCGGACAAAGTCCTCTTTCTCTAAGTAACTAGTTTTTTGAAATCTCATGCGAGGAACTCTGAGGGCAGTGCCGATACTCAAGTATATGAACAACACTGTGGGGAATGCATCATTCAACTCACATCTTATAACGCTAAGCTGGTAGTGCCTGTGCGTGGAACGTGAGGGCAGTGCCGTATGCCAACTCTGTGAAAAACGACGGGGGGTGGAGGGGAATGCATCATTTAACTAATATCTTGTTTCACTAATCTAGTAGTTTTGAAGGAACCGTGTGAGGAACTGAGAAGTGCCCTATACTCAACTCTGTCAAAGAACATTGCGCGGAATCCAACATTCAACTAACATTTCGTGTCACCAAGTTACAAACGTTGAAAGTCCAAACGGAGACGTCTTAAGGGAGTGCCATTTACTCGGCTCATTCAAACAACCCTGCTGGGAATGAATCGTTCCACTAATATCTTGATTCCCTAAGTTAGTAGCGTTGGGAAACACACGTGGGAAACTAGAACAGAAATGCCACATACAAAACTCTGAAACAACACCGTGGCCTGTGCGTCGTTCAGCTACCATCCTGTTTCACTAAGAGTGTTGGTAGTGTTTGAAAACCCATGCGTGAAACTAGGATAGAAGTGCCATTTACACTGTGGGTGTAATCAACACTGTGGGTGAATCAACACTGTGGGTGATGCATCTTTCAAAGAACATCTTGCTTCACGAAGTTGGTAGTGTTTGAAAACCCACGGAGGAACTAGCCAGAGAGTGCAATATACTCAATGAAACCAGACTGAGGTGAATGCGTGTTTCCACCAGCATTTGTTTCAGTAGGTTGGTATGCTTTGAAAACCCATGAAGGAAAGTGCCACTTACTCAACACTTGCAACAACACGTGGGGTATGTGTCATGCAACTACCATCTTGTTCCACTAAATTGGTTGTGTATGAAACCCGTGCGGATAAGTTGGTGGAAGGTGCCACGTACTCCTCTCAGTGAAACAACACTGTGGGCAGTGCATCATACAAATAACATCTTGTCTCATTAAGTTGGTAGTGTTTGAAATCCCATGGCTGGAACTAGGAGGGAAGTGCCACATACTTAACTCTGTTAGGCAACACTCACAAAATGCATCTTTCAACTACCATCTTTTTTCTCTAAGTTGGCAGTGTTTGAAAATCCATGCGGAGGACTCGGAGGAGAGTGCCACATCGTCAACTCTGTGAAACAACACTGCGGGGAATGAATCGTTCAACTGCCATCTCGCTCACTGTGCCTCATTGGAAAACTCACGTGGGGGAACTAGGATGAAAGCACCACATACTCAACTCTGAAACAACACTGTGAGGCATGCATCATTCAACTAACACGTCGTTTCGGTACGTTGGTTCTGTTTGAAACCCATGCAGGAAACTAGGAGGGAAGTGCCACATACTCATCTCTGTGAATCCACACAGTAAGGTATGCAACTTTCAACTGGCAGCTTGTTTCACTAAGGCGGTGGTGTTTGAAAACCCATGCAGGAAACTAGGAGGGAAGTGCCACATCCTCAACTCTGTGATACAACACTGTGTGGGATGCATCTTTCACTCACATCTTGTCTCGCTACAGAAGTTGGTAGTGTTTGACAACCCATGAGGGTGACTAGGAAGAAAGTGCAATCTACTCAACTCAGTGAAACCGCACTGAGGAGAATGCATGTTTGCACCAGCATCTTGTTTCACAAAGTTGCAAACCCATGAGGGGAACTAGGAGGAAAGTGCCAGTTACTCAACTCTGTGAAACAACACTGTGGGGTAGGCATCGTTCAACTGTCATCTTGTTTCGCTATGTTGGAAGTGTTTGAAAACCCGTGCGGGGAAATAGGAGGGAAGTGCCACATATCCAGCTAGGTGAGAAAACACTGTAGGGAATGCATCCTTAACCTAACATCTTGTTTCACTAAGTTGGTAGTTTCTCAAAACCCAGGCACGGAACTAGGTGGCTAGAGCCATATGCTCAAGTCTATGAATCAGCACAGTGGGCAGTGGGGAATGCATCATTCAACTATCATCTTGTTTTTCTGATTTGGTAGTGGTCACAAAACCAAGCAGGGAACTCAAGAGGGAAGTGCCACACACCCAACTCTTGGAAACCACACTGTGAAGAATGCCTCATTCAACTGACATCTTCTTTCTCTACGTTGGTAGTGTGTGAAAACTCATGCCCGGAAGTATGAGTGGAGGACCATATACTCACTACAGGAACTACGAGTGGAGTGCCATTTAGCCACTATGGGAACTAGGAGTTGGGTACTCAACTCTGTGAAACAACACTGTGGGGAATGCATCTCTCAATGAACATCTTGTTTCGCTAAGTTGGTAGTGCTTGAAAACCAATGCAGGAACTAGGAGGGAAGTGCCATAGCCTTATCTCTGTGAAACAACACTGTGGGCAAGGCATCCTTCAACGAGCATCTTGTTTCACTAAGTCGGTACTGTTGGAAAAGCCACGTGCGCCACTAGGAGGGAAGTGCCACACACTCAACTCTGTGAAACGACGCGGTAGGGGATGCGCCTTTCCACCAACATCTTGTTTCACTAAGGCGGTAATGTTTCAAACCCACGCGGGGAGCTGGGAGGAAAGTGCCTCATCCACCTCTCTGTCTAATGACACTGTGGGGAATGCATCATTCAACTAGTATCTTACTTTGCCAATTTGGTAGTGTTTGAAAAACCAAGAGGGGACTAGGAGGAAAGCGCCACATACCCAAAGATGGGAAAAGACACGGTGCAGAACGCATTCTTCAACTAACACCTTGTTTCACTAAGTTGGTAGTGTTTGAAAACCCATGTGAGAGACCAGGAGGAAAACGCAATATACTCAACTAGATGAAAGAAAACAGGCGAATACATCGATCTTGTTTCACTATGTTGGTAGTGTTTGAAAAGCCAGGCAGGAACTAGGAGGAAAGTGCCACATACTCCTTTCTGTGAAACAACACTGTGGGGAATGAGTCATTCAACTAACATCTTATTTCTTCAAGTCATTAGTGTTTGAAAACCCATGTGGGGACCTAGGAGGGAAATGCCTCACACTCAACTCTGTCAAAAAAAAACCACTCTGGGGGAACGCCTCCTTCCCCTGACATCTTGTTTCACTAAGTTGAGAGTGTTTGAAAATCCATGCGGGTACGAGGAGAAAGTGCCACGTACTCGATTCTGTGAAACAACACTGGGGGAATGTATCCTTCGACTAAAATCTCGTTTCACCCAGTTGGTACTGTTTGAAAACCCATGCGCGGAACTAGGAGGGAAGTGCGGCATACTCAGCTCTGTGAAACAATGTTGTGAGGTATGCATTGTTCAACTAACATCTTGTTTCCCTAAGTTGGTAGTGTTTGAACATCCATGTTCTGAACTAGGAGGGAAGTGCCATATCCTCCACTTTGTGAATCAACACTGTGGTGCTGGAGTCCAGCTCCAGCGAGTCCAGGGGTCCCCGAAAGTTGGACGGTTAGGCGAAAGGAAGGAGAGAGCCACGAGATGTAGTCCGATCACCAAGCAGGCATCTCTGGCCATTCTGGCATCTCTGCTCTGCTGGTCTCAGTGTCTTTATTTAAAAGTAGAAAGTGACATTACAGCAACGAGTGACATGCCATCAGTAAGCACGGTTTGATATCTTTTACAATCATGTGTTTTGGTCAGCAAAGCGGCGATTTCCTCAATCTTACAAGTTGTTTTACATCATCCTTTTTTAGACCATAAAGGAAACAATGCTTAGCTTAGCTATTTTGAGATTCTGCTCCGAAGTTAATGAACATATGCTGTCTTTGAAGTAGGACTAGGTCAGCTTGTGGCAGGGGGAGAGAACAGGATGTTTGGCAAGCAAGCGGGGTTGTTCTTGTTGTTACCATAAGTCTCAGTAAACAGAGGGCACATACATTACCATCTGAATACCTATGTTAATCGTCTATAGAAAGGTTAAGAGTCTAGCTTCCTAAACTACAGTGAGGGAGGTGTAACCCTCCTGGTAACTCCTAAGGCTTGTCTAAGCTTCTTTGCTTATGGATGAGTGAATTTACATAAGAGGGGCCAAAGGATTCCACACGTTACACTAGTATTTAGCCAGCCCATAACTGCTATCAATTTGTGTAACCCATCCCCAAGATGCAACTTTAAGATTACTTCTGGCCAGGCTACTCTCATTCAGATGTCATCCATCAAAGCATCGTGCTCCAGGTCTTTCCTTTTTACCTAGATGCCATAAAACAAAAGAGCATTACATTCCTTGGGGCCAACGAGAGCAGCTCAAGAAATCCAAGCCTGAAAAATTATTTGGAAGGAGGTAAGACTAGGGTCCATTTGAATGGCAGGAGCCTTGCAAATCATCTGCCTTTCCACGCAGGGAGGTGTCTCAACCTGTGAGCCCAAGATGGCTCCCAACACTGGGGGGAGGGCATCGTTGAACTAACATCTCTTTTTACTAAGTGAGTAGTGTGTGAAATCCCATGCGCAGAACTAGGAGGAAAGTGTCATGTACTCAACCCTGTCACACATCACTGTGGGGAATGCATGATTTGAGGAATGTCATGAGTCACTAAGTAAGTGGTTTTTCAAATCCTAAGCGAGGAACACTGAGGGAAGGGCCACGTATTCAACTGTGTCATAGAACACCATAGGCAATCCAACATTCAGCTACTATCTTGTTTCACTAAGTTTGAAGTGTTTGAAAATCCATGCAGGCAACTCAGAAAGAAGTGCCATATACTCAACTCCATCCAACAACAGTTTGGGGAATGCATCATTTAACTAACATCTTGCTTCACGAAGTTGGTAGTGTTTGAAAACCCACGTGGGGAGCTAGGAGGAAAATGCCACATACACCTCTCTGAAAAAGCACGGTAGGGAATGCATCATCCAACTCATGTCTAGTTTCACTAAGTTGGTAGTGTTTGAAAACACATGCAGGGAACTCTGAGGGAAGTGTAGTATACTCAGTTGTGTCCAACAACATGGTGGGGAATGCATGCTTCAACTAATGTCTTGTTTCACCTTGTTGGGAGTCTTTGAAAACCCATGTGAGGAACTAGGAGGGAAGTGCCACATACCCAACTCGGTGAAACAACACTGAGGAATGCATCGTTTGACTGACGTTTTTCTCACTAGGTACTGAGTTTTTGAAGTCCAGTGCGAGGACTAAGGGAAGTGCCGTATACTCACCTCCATTAATCAACGCTGTGGAGATTGCATCATTCAACTAACATCTTGCTTCACTAAGTTAGCAGTGTTGAAAAACCCAGGCGGGGAACTAGGAGGGAAGTGCCATATAGTCAACTCTGTCATGCAACACGGTGGGGAATGCATCCTTCACTCACATCTTGTTTCACTAAGTTAGAATGATCGATAATGCATGCGGAGATCTTGGAGGGACATGCCATTTATTCAACTCTGTTAAACAACACCGCGGGGAAGACATCACTCAACTAACGTCTTGATTCACTAAATCAGAGGTGTTCGAAAACACTTGTGGGGAACTATGAGGGAAGAGCCATAAACTCAACTCTGTTACACAAGACTTTGGGGAATGCATCATTCAACTAACACGTTGTGTCACTAAGTTGGTAGTGTTTGAAAACCCATGTGGGGAACTAGAAGGGTAGTGCCATATACTCAACTCTGTGAAAAGGCCCTGTAGGGAATGCCATCATCCAACTAATTTCTGGTTTAACTGATTTGGTAGTGTTTGGAAACCCAAGCGGGGGACCCTGAGGGAAGTGCCATATAGTCAACTCTGTCAAACAACAGGGTGGGGAATGCATCCTTCAACTAATATCTTAAATCACTAAGTTAGTAGTGTTTGAAAAGCCATGCGCAGAACTTGGAGGGATGGCTGTACACTCAACTCTGCCCAACAACACTTTGGGAAATGCATCATTCAACTAACATCTGGTGTCATTAAGTCATTAAGAAAGCCCACATGGGGAACTAGGAGGGAAGTGCCATCTACTCGACTCAGTCTTACAACACTGTGGGGAATGCATCATTCATCTAAACTCTAGTTCCACAAAGTTGGCAGTGTTTGAAAACTCATCCAGGAACTAGAAAGGATGTGACGTATACTCAACTCTGTCAAACGACACTGTGGGGGATGTATCCTTCAACTAAAATCTTGTTTCATTATGGTAGTATTATTTGAAAACCCATGCAGAGAACTCTGAGGGAAGTGCCGTCTACTCAACTCTGTCAAACAACACTATGGGGAATGCATCCTTCACCTAACATCCTGTTTCACTAAGTTGGTAGTGTTGGAAAACCCATGCACAGAACTTGGGGGGAAGTGCCATAAGTTTTACATCTTTGTAAAAACAACACGGTGGGGAGTACATCATTCAACTAACACCTTGGTTCACTATGGTAGTAGTGTTTGAAATCTCTTGTGAGCAACCAGGAGGGAAGTGCCATCTTCTAAGGGCCCGATTGGCAGCAGCTGGTGCTGGGCCTCTCTTCCACAGTGTACTTCATCCAAGGTCTGCAGGACTCTGGCCCTCCTTATCCATCTAGACACATCTTTACTCTCTTGCAGAAATAATGTTCTTCCCGCCATCCATCTCAGGCAGTGTCTCAAGAGTCCTATTGTCTGCCTTCCACGTGGCAGTCTGGTCCAGTGCTTGTGATCTGGGAGAGGTTTTGCCACAGGGCTTCTTTTTCATTAACTCACTGGGCTTCGAAAGTATGTGGCCATTCAGAGGCCCAGGGCATTCGAAGGCGACCAGCAGAGGTTGTTCGGTTCATAGGTTGGCCCAGAGATTTGGGCAGGGAGCTGGCCTCCTTCTGGGCCAAGGGCAAATGAAGCCAGGCATCTTCTTTCCAGGTGGATCCCCATTCCCACTGAAAATGTCAAGCTTAGGCCTATCTGGTGCCCATTTCTTTCCTTTGCTGTAATTTGGTCTCCTTCGGAGCCATGGAGCCATCACTCACGCAGCAGGCATCCCTGGGTAGGCCGGAAACTCCCCCTCTGCTCCTGTGCTCAGTGAGGGTTCTCAGGCTCTGCTCTACCAAAGGAAAGATGACACAAGAAAGATGTCCCTGTATACCTGGTCTGCTCTGCTATGGAGCATAAAGGGGAACCTGTTTGGCTCCCCAACCTGGATGATTGGTTTCCTACATTCTGGAGTGCACCCAGATTGCACATGGGCAGTAGGAATGAGGAGGGGGTCAGCATTGGAAGAGCCTTTGTCAGGAATTAGGGAACCAAGCCCTTGTTGCAGTTTCCTGAGCAGGAGCCCTCCAAACCCAGTAGCTCCAGCTCCAGCACTGCTGGCTCCCTCAACTGATGGGCAAAGTGGTGGGAAGAGACCAAGCCAGAAATCCTGCCTCCGAAAGAAAGAAGGCAGGCTTCCTGCTGACAGAGCTCCCACGTAGAATCCTTCAGAGTCATCCTTTGGCCTTAGCCCACAAGCCTTTCTTATTCTCAATACAAGCTGGTTGATAGAGGGTGCACTGGGTCCTTCATTCTCAACTTTCTCCAAGGCATGTGTGATGAAGAAGTCTGGCAGTGTGTGTGTCTGCATTGCCACCCCTGAGCCCTTTTGATGAAAGACAGCTTGCATGGAAACTCTTCCGAGACAGTGTCTCAGCCTGGAGCTTTGGTGGTATTTCTGTGATGGTGATAGACGTGTTGCATTCGTCCCTTCTGAATTTGGTTTCAGAATGATGTGGCCCTCCCCAAACCCAGGGTGTGTGCAGGCAGCCAGGGAGAATGCTTGTGGGTAGGCTAAGCTAGAGGTTCGAGGTGGATCCCGCTTCCCGTGTGGGACAAGGGAAAGGAAGGGTCGTGGTCTCCTTCCTCGGTTTCCCCCATGCCAATTTGAATGCACGGCTTGACTCACCTTGTTGTCATTCCTCTACCATTGCTGCTCTCTTAACTTGGTCTCAGTTCACACACGCAGACCCTGTGTCTGTCCCCCACACCGACCAACGTCTCTGGAGTGCGGGTGAGTTCCAAGGCTTTCCTGAGCCAAGGCAGGGCTTGCAGAGTCTGATATCCCAGAGGATGACACATCCCCTGTCCCTGAGCTCTGGGCAGGCCACAGTATTGTGGGAATGAGTAGTCACATGGACCCTGCCCCTACTGGCTGGAGCTACCCTCATCCAGAAGAACAGACAATCTGTGCATGTGCAGCATGCTCCATGACCTGATCAGTGCACGAAAAGCCTTTCAAATATATGCTGCACCAAGGCCTCGTTCCCACCTCTTGACCGACACTTGGAAGCAACTTCTCAGCACCTCTGCTGCCCCTCTCGATGGATATGATGGGCTGAAGCACACCAGAAGCCAACGTTCCCCCTATTTCTTAAGGAAGGATGTGGACCTCTTGCTCTCAGGACTCCAAGGAGCATCCTTTGGAGCACTCTTGTAGGAAAAGCCCACCAAAGATCCCGGTGATACCTGAGCCAGCCTACTGGTGAATACGTTGTGCTAGTCATGTTCATCTCAACATGAAGAACTCTGGCCTCGGTGGATCCAGTTTCATGACACAGGTTTATCATCCATCAAGGATCGTCCTGGGGTGCAGACAAATTCAGTCTTTCAGAATGCTATATCTGGTTGCAGATGCCCAAAGGGGACAAGCCTTTATGACTGTGGGAAAGCTGGAAAGAAAGGAGCCCAGGCCTTTTGGTTTCAGGACTACCTGGACATCTAGAGCCCTAGGACATCAAAAGGAGTCCATCTCAGAACTTCTTTTAGCCAGGCTGGGCCAGACGTACTAGCGGGGAGCTGGCTTCCTTGCTGGGCCTAGGGGAATTGAAGAGAAACCTCTCCATCGCACATGGATCGCAGTTCCATTGAATGGAAGTATTGAACGCCCTTTGTCCTGGCTGAAGTCATTCCTGTGCTTCTGACTGTCTCTCCATTCACCATTAGGTGCCATGGACCTGGCATTCACTGAGCAGGCACCCAGGGATGGGCATCCAGTGGGAGCTGGGTCCCCTGTTCAGTAACAGCCATGATCATAAGGTATCCTAAAGGAGAATAGCCTCCTATTCCTGAGCTTGGTGCTTGGCTGTTGGAAGCAAGGGGTGGGGAGGTACCGGTGGCTGGAGCGGAGGCAGCTCACCTCATTGCTCTGCCTGATTGAGGTGTGTTCCTTCTGAAAAGCAGACAATTTACACTGGAGCAATAGGCTCCAGAAGCCGGTCAGCACAGAGAAGCCCTAGACACTAAGAGGGGACCAATGCCCCTCTCCACACTTTGGAGCCACAGCTGGGGGAGCTCCCAGATACAGCACTGTCACTGCCTACTCCTCTTCATGATGGGAAAAGCCAGAAAAGCATACCAAGTCCCAGGGCTCTCTGGGTCCTTCTGAAGGAAGAAGTCTGACCTGCTGCTGACAGGGCTCCCAGATGGAGACGCTAGAGGGCACCATTGCCTAAGCCATCTGGTGTTCTTCCTCAGGCCAGATTACCAAGTAGCTGGGGCTGGGCGCTCCCTCTCCCATACTTTTCTTCATCCCAAGTCTGCAGAATTCTTGCTGTCCTGAATCACCTTGACACATCTTTACTCTCTTGCAGAAACAGGGTTCTTGTCACAACTGTTATTTCAGCATAAGAGTCTCTAGGGTCCTAGGGGAATTGAAGAGAAACATCTCCATTGCACATGGATCGCATTCCCATTGCATGGAAATATTGAACGCCCTTTGGTCCTGGCTGAAGTCATTCCTGTGCTTCTGACTGCCTCTCTATTCACCCTTAGGTGCCATGGAGCTGGCATTCACTGAGCAGGCATCCGGGGATGGGCGTCCAGTGGGACTGGGTCCCCTGTTCAGTAACAGCCATGATCATCGTGTTTCCCAAGGGAGTATAGCCCTTCTATTCCTAAGCTTGGTGCTGGGCTTTTGGAAGCAAGGGGTGACAGGGGTGTGTGTGTGTGGAGTGGAGGCAGTTTGACACCTTGCTCTGCCTGATTGAGGTGTGCTCCTTCTGAAAAGCAGACAGTTCACACTGGAGCAATACGCTCCAGAAGCTGGTCAGCACAGAAAAGCCCTACACACTAAGAGGGGACCAATGTCCCTCTTCACACTTTGGAGTCACAGCTGGGGGAAGTTCTCAGAGACAGCACTGTCACTGCCTCCTCCACTGCCTGATGGGAAAAGCCAGAAAAGCATACCAATTCCCAGGCTCTCTAGGTCCTTCAGAAGGAAGAAGTCTGAACTGCTGCTGACAGGGCTCCCAGATGGAGACGCTAGAGGGCACCATTGCCTAAGCCATCTGGTGTTCTTCCTCAGGCCAGATTGCCAGCAGCTGGGGCTGGGCACTCCTTTTTCCATATTTTTCTTCATCCCAAGTCTGCAGAACTCCTGCCCTCCTGAATCATCTTGACGCATCTTTACTCTCTTGTAGAAACAGGGTTCTTATCACAACTGTTACTTCAGAGTAAAGGTCTCAAGAGTCCTATCCTCTGCCTTCCCCCCAGAAGTCTGGTCCAGTCCTTGTGACTGGGAGAGAGTTTTGTGGCAGGGCTCCGTCTTTGTTAATTCACTGCATTTCAAAAGTTTGTGGCCATTCAGAGGCCCAGGGTGTTTGGAGGGGACCAGCAGAGGATGTTGGGTGCGTAGCCTGGGCCAGAGACTTGGGCAAGGAGCTGGCCTCCCCCTGGGTTGAGGCAAATGAAGCAAGGCATCTTCTTTCCAACTGGATCCCCATTCCCACTGGAAATGTCGAGCTGTGGTCCATCTGGCTCTCATTTCCTTCCTTTGCTGTATTTCTGACCATTTATTTTTCTCCCATAGTAGCCATGGAGCCATCAGTCACTCAGCTGGCACCCCCGGGTAGGCTGCAAACTCTCACTGTACTCTTGTGCTCAGTGAGAGCTATCAGGCTCTGCTCCAGCAAAGAAAAGGAGCCCTTCAGTCCCTAGGTGCTTGGTGCTTGGCCTGCTGTGCTATGCAGGGTAAAAGGAAGCCGGCTTACCTCACTGACCTTACGACTGACTGGTCTTGATTCTGGGAAGCAGACATTTTACACATGGGCAGTATGACCCAGGAAAGGTCGGCACTGGAAGAGCCTTTGGTAGGAATTAGGGAAGCAAGTCCTCGTTGCAGATTCCTGAGCTAGAGTCCTCAGAACCCAATAGCTACAGCTCAAGCACTGCTGTCTCCCTCAACTGCTGGGAATTGTGGCAGAGATAGGACAATGCAGAAATCACTGCCTCCCAAAGAAGGAAAGCAGGCTTCTTGTTGCCAGGGCTCTCAGGTGTAGTTGTTCAGGGGGCTCCCATGGCTAAGCCCATAGGCCTTTCTTCTGGATACTACCTGGTTGATAGGACACTGCGCTGGGTGCTTCGTTCTCAACATTCTCTAATCCCATGCATGATGAACAGCTCTGGCAGTGTGTGTCTCCACTGCCACCCCTTTGTCCTTTGGAAGACTATTCCAAGACAGAGTCTTAGAGTAATATCCTCTTTTTTCAGTTTGGGGATTTCCTGGCGTCTCAGAGATGTTGCACTGGACCCTTAAGAATTTGGTTTCAGAATGATGTGGGCCTCCTCAAGGCTAAGGTCCGTGAAGGGACCCAGGGAGGCTGCTTGTGGGTAGACTACTCCAGAGGTTAGTGGTGGAGCCTGCGTCCTGGGTGGGACAAAAGGAAGGGAAGGTAGAGGTCTCCTTCCTCGATTTTCCCCGTGCCCATTTGAATGGATAGCTTCGACTCACCTTGTAGTCATTCCTCTCCTATTGCTGAGTTTTAATTTGCTCTCACGTCACACACCGAGACCGTGTGACTCTCCCATACACAACTGAGTTACAAGGATTGGAAATGAGTTTCCAGTCAGTCCCTGACCCAGTGGAGGGCTCTGAGTGTCTGAAGTCCCAGAGGACAATTGATTCACAAGTCCCTGAGCCTAGGAGGCTACTATAGCTACAGTCAATCCTTTCTTTTCTTTGGGGACAAGAGTTTCCATGAAATTGTCTTAGAGTCCTTGTCTCAGAGGCATGTCCTTTCCTATGAAGCTAGGAGTCTGGTGCAATCCTGATGAGTGTGCAGTCGGCGTGGCCACAGGCACCCTGCGGTTGGATTTCAGAATTTGAGGCCATCACCAGGCCGAGAGCATCAGTAGGTGCCCAGTGGAGAATGCTTGTTTTTTGGCTAAACCAGAGGTTTAGGATTCGAGCTTGCCTCCAGTCTGGATCGAGAGTTGAAGAAGAAAGATATCTTTTTTGTTGAGGGATGCCAGCCCTTGGGAGATGCAGAACTTTGGCACCACTTCTACTCATGCACATCCCAAGGCTGCTTTCCTGGCTAGGTCTCCATTCATGCTCCAGGGGCCATGGCTGTATGAATGGTGCCAGTTTCTCAGTGCGTTCCTGAGGAAATGGAAGGAATATGGATCTGTCATCCCTGATGAATCCTGGCCCTTCTCTCCCTGAGCACATGGTGTTGCTTAGGTGGCTAGGGTATGCATGAGCATGGGTACCCAGTGGGCCTCCCTCCCCTCACTAATGGAGATGTCGTGGTTTTGAAGAACAGCAGGTTTTTGTGTGGGCAGGATGGTCCAGGATCTGGTCAGCACAGAAAGTACCTTTGGATGCAATCCTGCACCAAGACCTGCCTCCAAAAACTTGCATCATCCGGAACACATCCCTCCTACAGCTAGCTGTATCACAGCTACCCCAGTGACTCATGGCAAGGACAGGACACATGCCCAGAGACATGTCTTTCCCTCTGATACTGCAGAAAGAATCTGGGCAGGCTCCTTGCTGACTGGACTTTCATGTGGAAGTTATAGATGGCACTGTTTGCCAAAGCCCACAGGTGTTTCTCCTTCCTGAGTCAGTCTGTGAGCTGGGGAAGATGGTGCTAGTCACGCCACTCTCTTCATGAACTCATTCTTAGCCCTGATTCAGAACTCTGCCCCTCCCTCTACCTATTCTCAGCCCTTAGCTCTATTGTTCCCTGGGAGCCCTCCCTGGGGTCCACTCCATGTGTTTCTCCTACAGACATACCCGATGCCATCCACTAGGGATCCTGGTCCATTCCCTGTGACTGTGGCATATATTGGGCCACAGGGCCCTGGCTCTTCAGCAGGATACTTTTCCTGTATGTTTGTTCATCTCTGCATGAGTCTTACAGATATCCGTTTTCTGGACAAGCAGCCCAGTGTTGTTGTTTTTGCTTTGTGACGGAAGATCCTCAGAGCCTCTCAGGGTTTCAAGAACCTTGAAAGAACAAGAATAACTGTCAGATGGGAAGTGATTCCAGTATGTGAATGCGGCTCAGGGCAAGATCGCCTTATTTTAAACAAGTGCAACATTAACGATATGTGAACAGACAAGGCTACCCTGCTCTAGTACATCCATCTTCATTTCTTGCAGACATATTGCAGACGGGCTAGCATCTTGAATCAGTACATCCTTATGAGAGGTTATTGCTGGCTTTCCTCGACACATCCCACCGTGCAGACCCATTTCATGACAGGGCACATACGTGAGAGAACTCGACCTCCAAACGTGGGCTGGAAAGAGTGAAGTGCTAAGAAGGCCAACACCAGGTGGTGCCGCATTGGGTTCCACCCTATCTGCCAGTTCCGGCCTTCTGCCACTATACTCGGGGCAGGAGTGGACCTAGCCCTGCCACCCAGAACTGCTACTACTGCTACACTTGAGTATGCTGAGGGGGATAGCACTACACAGGCCGAAGACATGGCGGCCACACCGTGAATGCAGAATGGATTTGTTTGGCCACTGAGGTTGCTGAGGCACTGCCTTGACACACAGGGCTGTTCACACCCAGGCACTTATCGAGAAACCTCCTTGTCATGGTGACCTGCTTCCAGTCCTGATGGCTGTGGCCCCGCTGGCACATCAGGGTCACAGATGCAAGGTCAGTGCAAGTCTGAGAAAGCGCAAGTGCGGCCAATAGCAGAGGCTGGGATGCCTTGCTTGGGGCCCACCAATTCAATATGCACAGGCTTGTGTGAAAATCTCACCCTGGGCAGGGCTTTAGGGAGTGACAACTCCATGGTTCCGAAGTCTAAACGGGGACGTAGTTAGACATACAGGCATGGCAAGGCAGTGGCCAGGAGGAGGCCCCAAGTTCAATACTTCCAGGCGGAATGGGAACCATCTGGAAAGGGGATGTGTCATTTCATGTCCCCTCAGCCAAGAAAGGAGGCCAGCTCCCTTCCCAGTCGACTGGCACAGGCAAGGTGCAAATGTCTCACCTGGGAGCTTCCATCGCCCTAGGCTTCTGAAAGCCGACATGGGGTTGACACCAAATCGCCGGGCTCCCTGTCACAAAACGTGTCACACAGTCCTGACGTTGGGACTAGGATCGCAAAGGATAATCTATTCAGAGACTCTATGGAATGGACCCCGGAGACGACCACGTGTGCAAATGAGGCAGAGGTGTGACAATAGATTCCCAGCAGCCAGGGTTCCTCACTAGGAATCAGAAGGATATGACATGCTCAAGGAAGTGACTAGTGCCATCTCTTAGCAAGCTGACCCTCTCAGGCATAAGCAACCCCTTCTTCCCAGGAATAAGGGCTTTGGTGAAGGGAGCCCTTAACAGGCTCCACCTGGGGCCCCCGTCAGCAAGGGGCCTGCATTCTGCCTTCAGAAAGAGAGGGCAAGTCGTGCCTTTGGGTCTGTTCCTTGCCCTTTCCCAGGAGAGGACAGGGGCAACAGTGATTCAGCTCTGGCTCTTTGGGGCTCCCAGCTGAGAGTCAAGTGTTTGAACCCCACCGGCTCTAATCGTGCCTCGAAAGTCCCTTTGGGCACTCTGCAGAGTGCAAATGCATGAGCCATCTCATCTGCAGGTTGAAGGCACCTCTCCCAGCTTGGGGAGAGAGGTCAGCTGGCTCCCCATCCCTGCAAGGACTGGAGCCCACTAAGCACCAAACCTCCAGGGACAGAGGGGCCTGCTCTCCTCTGGGATCCCAGACACTGAGGGCTGTCCATTGGCTCGGGAAATGCCTGGGAAGTCCACAGCAATGCTTGCACCTGGGCTGTGTACTGAAACAGACCCACGGATCCTGGAAGGTCCTCGTTGCCCGAGAGTATATTCTTCTGAGGCTCTTGCTCTGAATGCCTCCCACGTAGAATCTAGTTTCAAAAGAGAGCAAGAACATGCCAAGAGCACCCTGAGGACCAACGTTTTTCATTACAAATGAGAACGGGCTCCAGACAGATTCCTGGTCTACTCCTAGCTCCTGGCAAGCTGACTGTCTGGTGAGGAAGAAACACCTGAGGGCTCTGGTCAAAGGAAACCTCCATTGCCTACACCTGAGAGTGCAGTGCGGCAGGAGGTCTGTATTTGTCGTTCAGAAACAGAGGCAAAAGTGTCCTTCCCATCAGGAAACCGATGCCATTGCCGCAGAGGCCAAAGGTCCATGCTCCCAGTTGCTTCTCAAGTGTATGGAACCTGGACCTGATGCACTAGTTCTTTCAAGAGCCCTCTCGCAGCCTACCAGGGCCTGAGGCATAGTGTGCCTAGGGGAAGCATCTGTGAGATAGAAAGAACGAAGGTGTACCCTTCAGTGCACGTAGCAGGGCTGGCTTGGCAGACTTCCTTTGGGACTGGAGAAAGGGACGAGGAGCTTCCTGCACTGAGTGCATTCCTGCCCTGACCTCCAGTGGATAGACACCAGTGGTTTGGGTGGAACGACTTTTCACACTTCTGTGTTTGGAATCAGGCACTGTGGAAGGCTTCCTTGCACAGCCAAGGCACTGGTCACTCATGGAAGCCAAACGCCCATGTGGGAACCATGTGCTTTTCCAGATGAAGTCATCTCAAGCAGCGCGGGGAAGGAGGCCTACTGGGGAACCACGAATGCCAAACCCCACAAAGTCGTTAGCAGGGAGTGCATCGTTCTTTGGCCATCTCAGAAACCGACTGCACTGGGAAAGCCTAGGGCTGCAGTGGGAGCAGGCCACCAATGCCTGGGCATTCGTTACGGCAGTGAGAGCCCTCCCACATTTCAATGCGACTCAAGGCCTCTATCGAAATCAGCCAGGGGATCGCAATACATACATCACGGGTCAAAGGCTCTCATTTCAGTGTACGATAGGAGAAAACTGACCCGAAACTGGCAAGCTCTGTTGCTCATCTCCCTGCGCTTGAAGATGCCTCCTCCCGATTCTCTTGCTCGGTCTACCCAGTAACCCTTCCCCTGCCACTTCGCGTGCGCTATGTCTTTTTCTTGTCCAAATATTTCTCAAAGGCAAGGCCCGAGGGCCTTTTTGCCCACCCTCAGCCAGAGTCGGGATGCTTCCGCCAGCCTCCTCAATTATAATGAGGGGACATTGCTCTTCGGTCTGGCCTTGACTTCCCCACACTGGGGACTTCCTTCAAGACAGAGGAAGCGCATGGGACTGGATACACAGAAAGCCAAAATCTTCCTCTCAGATGGGCATGGGAGAATTCTGAGAATCAAGACACAGGCACAATGCCCCGGCAAGCTCGCTCTTTTCTGAATGAACAAACACACACACGTGGGCTGGGTAAATGGGAATGGTCCCTCTGCTGGACGAGGGACCAGAAGGAAAGCTGAGAGCCAAACACAAGCCAGCATCACCTGCCCCCAACCCCAGGAGAGCTCTGTGTGACATGCCTCAGGCACTCCTGGCTGCCCTAGCGCAAGGGAGCGGACAGAAGTCAAATGCTGAAACACATAGGGCCTCCATCAGTTGACAGTCTCTTAGGAAATGACAAGACAAAGGCAGGGGCCTCATCTCCACAATCCTACAGACTCAGTTTCCTGGAGCCCCCAAAGCAGACTGCCCTCCATACTGATGTGAGGAACAAAGGCAAGAAGGAAACGGCATAAAAACCACAGCAGTCCCTAGGGTTTCTGAGTCGCTTCCCATGTGAACTCAGGTCAGGATGTCAGAGTTCCCGTGTTCCAGACGCAGAGAGCAGAGAGTCTGGAGCCTGCTTCACATTCCGTGTCTCCTTCTGTCTCTGCCCCTCTCCTGGTGTATATTCTCTCTCTTTCTCTGTCTGTCTCTGACTGTGGCTCTCTGTCTCACTCTCTGTCTCACTCTCTCTCTCTTGTTTCTCTCATACTCTCTCGCTGTCTGTCACTCTGTCTCCCCTCTCTGTGCAAGAAGAAAGCAACATGGAAAGCAAATAAAATTTGCCGGAGACCGGAAGACCGCAGCCCTGCCGCCTATGGCCAGGGGAAAGGCCTAAGTTTCAATGCCCGTTTGCCCAGAGCCTGGCTTCCGCCAGGGGGCAAGGGCATCCCAAGGCCGATCCTGGGTATGAGGCCACGGGAGCTAGAGCTACCAACTACATTATCCTCTTTGGCCCCAGAGCCTGGCTACTTAGCCAGAGGGTGGGTAAGATGCCTCAAAGAGACCAACAGCCAATGAGGCCCAATCGCAGAGGGGCCATGAGGAAAAAACTCCTGTAGGGCCTCAGAAAGCAGGAACCCAGGCCTCAGGTTTAAGCTCCTGTTATTCAGGGAGAAGTACTAACCATCCCGATGTAAAGCCCCTTTTGGCAGTTACTGCAGGGTGAAGCCAAAGCCTTCCCCAAGCCAATCGAGGCTGCTCTTTTGGTTCCATTTTCCTTAAGAATAATACTTTGGGAGACTTATTGTGTTGATCATGGTGAAAATGAGAAGAAAATCCTTTAGGAGGCTTTTGATTGCCTCAGGTAATAGAGAAATAATTCAAGAATCAAAGAAATCTCTGAGTTTTCTTTTAAACCTAAGAGTGTAGCCCGACCCCCAGGAATGTGGTAATTCATGTCGTTTTTGGGTTGAGACATTAGTAATGGTCGCTAGATCATACATAATCTTAGGGAATCACTTGAGAGAAAAACATGTTTCTCACATGATCTTTCGGCTGTAGCCAGAGCCTTCAATCGAAACCTGTGTATTTTGTTCTTATCCCTTCAACCCCTGATATTTACCAGAAGGTACCCATTAGTTATGCTATAATTGCATGTGAACTGTTTTTTACCCTCCTATACTGATTGTGTCAACATTCTATGTAGTCTTAGAAAACAAAACATTCTTTGAAATGTTAGGGAATGTGAAGGTTGTTTGCATCAGATTTTTGCTGGGAACTTTGGGAAATTGCAATGATTTCATCCTGTGAGTCTTTGCAAGATGCATACATACTGTGCTTAGAGAAAAGGTATACAACCCCTGAAGGAAGAAAACAACTTCAGCAGTCCTGAGAAGAGGCAGCCTCCGTGTGTTTTGTCCTAGAGCAGCCCTCACACAGGGAACCCTGGACCAGCCAGAATTCCTGAAGTAGGAGCTGGCCACCCTCAGGACTGACTCTGGCAAAAATTTCAGGTCCTACTCACCTGCAGCCCATTGTCAAAGACTTGAGGCTGGCAGAGTAAAATGTTTCTCCAGCAACTCTTAACTGGCTTTAGGTAAATGTTTTGCCTGAGGGCAAATCAACTCCTGCCAGACAACAGCTAGGCCTGCAGTAATCTGTGAGTCCTTAGCATAATAAAGCCTCCTTGTTAACTTGCCAACTGTTAACTTCACCTTACCCAAGCCCAGGCTTAGAAGCAGGGATCCTTCCCATGAGTTTTATACAAATAATAATTATTATAACTAGTCACAATAGGAAATCAGAAGCAACACACTGAGGGCTGAAGTTACTCAGCTCCGCTGCAAATGGTTTGATGCTGGGACTGCTGACAGGAGCATGATTCCCAGGCAGCTTGGATTCTGAGAGTAAGAAGGAAACACCTAGGGGTTTGGGATGAAAGCAAACAGCAGGCACAAGAATGTCTCAGCATCCCAGCGAACAGGGAACTGACACTGAGGCTTTTCTTTCCAGAAAGCAAATGTATTCCTGCTGGCACCGTCCACTTCGGTTCCTACCCCAAGGAACTCAGCCCGAACCCCACGTAGTGGTCTTCTCTGTAGGTCTTACTTCTCTCTCTCCATCCATAGTATCTTACGAAGATGCAGTAAGTGGTCTCATGTTACAAGGTCCTGAGGGATACTGTCACACATACGTGTAGCCAGGTTGCCTTGAAGGGTTTTCTTTTCCTTCTGTTAGGGAGGGGACCCTACCACATTCCCCCCTTTGAAGCTGTGACCCCCTATCTAGGCTCACAAAGCACCATCTTAGATCAGAGGGTTATATTGTTATCACTTCCTTATGGGAGTGAATGTCTTTTGTTCTCTCTCCTTCTGTCAATTCTGACTGAGAATGGTCTAAGGCAGACCATAGAAGCAGGGGGGCTAAGCAGGCTAACAGTAAGCACCCTCTGAAATATAGGGATCCAATTCCCATGAGGCTTTTGAAACCTTCGGGACTTGAAACCCATCCTCCAAATAAGTCTCTGGGGTTCCGCCTGTTTCACGTCTGGACGGGCACAGGAGCATCCTTTTCTATTTGAACTGAGGTCTCCTCTATGACGTTTTCCTCATCGTTTATCGGGAGGCAGCAGTTGTTCAGGTGAAATTTTCCACAAAGTCTTGTCTCAGAAGCCAGCATGGAATCTGAGGCCAAGCCATTTTGATAGATGGCATTGTACATTTTGGTTCGTTGCCTGACTAGGAAGCCAAGAGCTCTGGCAGGTTCACTGCTTAGAGTTTGTAGAACTGCTTGCAGTCGACTTATGTGGTTTCACATGTACATGGGAGTGTACTGGCCCCAATATCCATCCTCTGTCTAGATGGCAGGGCCACAAGAATGGATTGGTCGCTCGGGAGGCCATTGATTCTCTATCTCATTGTGAATTTGGAAGGCACGCTGCTCTTTGGAGTCTCCCTGTCCCCATACACTTGAACTCCCAAACGTTTTTCTCTGGTAAGTGGGAGCACGAAGAAAGAGGGACACATCTTTCCAGCACATATGACCCTGACCGGACTGAGGGAAGGACAATACAGTCTGCTCTTTCACATACCTAGTACAGTCCACCTGGGACCTGCCATTCGATGGCTGTGTTGACAGTGTCTGAGGTCTCTCAGAGATAAGAGAACTTAGACAAGGAGTGGGGATGTGGCTCAAGGTGACAAGGCTTTCAGGTGGCACTTTGAGATGGCACTGTTTGCCAAGCCCACAGGTGTATCTCCTTCCTAGGGGAGTCTGTGAGCTGGGGAAGACCGTGCCAGGCTCATCAGTCTCTGCATCATCTGAAGGTTAACCCCTGATTCAGAAATCTGGCCCTCCCTCTCCACATTTTCACCCGTCTGCTTCATTTTCACCCTGAGCCCTCCCTGGAGCCTAGTCCGGGTGTTTGTCGGACAGTCATAGCCTGTGCTCTCCCCTGGGGATCCTGGTGCATTCGTGGTGAGTGGGGCATATATTGGCCCCCAGGAACCCTCGTTCCTCAGCAGGAAAGGTTTCCCTGTCTGCTTGTTCATGTCTTCCTGTGTGTCCCACAGCTAAGGTTTCTGGCCGAGCAGGCCTATGCTGTTTTGATTTGGCCGTGGCAGATCCTCAGAGTTCCTCGGGGTGCAAGCCCCTTGAAGAGACAGAAATAACTGTCTCCTGGGAAGACACCTCAGGGCAAGGTCAGTTTATTGTCAACCAGCGCAACCTTCAGGGTACGTGAAGGGACGAGGCTACCCTGGTCTCGTACTTCCCTCTGCATTTCTTGCAGACATATTGCACACGGGCCAGCCTCTGGACTCAGGACATCCTTCGTCTAGCTTCTTCCTGGCTTCCTTCGACACATCTCACCGTGCAGATGCCTTTCATGTGAGGGTACCTGGGTGAGAGCGCTTTTTGAATCCTCCAAACGTGGGCTGGGAGGAGTGAACTGCTAAGGAGGCTAACACCAGGTGGTGCCCCAAAGGGTTCCCCCCTATCTGCCAGTCCCCGACTTCTGCCATTGTACTCGGGGCTGTGGTGGACCTGGCCCTGCCAGCCAGAACTGTGAGTGTTCCTACACTTGAGTATGCTGAAGGAGGTCAGCACTGCCCAGGCCGAAGCCATGGTGGCCACACCGAGACCACGCAATGGATTTGCAGGGCCACTGAGTTTGCTGAGGCACTGCCTGACGCACATGCCTGTTCGCTCCTAGGCCCCTGACCCAGAAAGCTCCTTGTGGTGGACACCTGTGCCCAGCCCTCATGCCTGTGGTCCCGCTGGCACCTCGGGGCCACAGATGGAAGGTCAGTGCCAGTCGGAGGAAGCGCAAGTGCTGCCAGTAGCAGAGGCTGGGCTGCCTTGCTTGGGGCCCACCACATCCAACATGCACAGGCTTGTGTCAAAATCTCACCCTGGGCAGGGCTTTGGGGAGTGACAGCTCCATGGATCTGAAGTATAAACGGCGACACAGTTAGACCTAGAGCCATGGCAAGGCAGTGGCCAGGAGGAGGCCCCAAGTTCAATACTTCCAATGGCAATGGGAACCCTCTGGAAAGGGGATGTGTCATTTCATGTCCCCTCAGCCAAGAAAGGAGGCCAGCTCCCCTCCCAGTCGTCTGGCCCAGCCTAAGTGCAAATGTGTCAGCTGGGCCCTCCCATCACCCTCGGCTTCTGAATGCCTGCATGGGGTTCACTCCAACTTGCCGGGCTCCCTGTCACCAAAGCTGTGAAACAGTCCTGACTTTGGGACTAGGATCCCCAGCCGAACACCAAGGATATACTTCTCAGGGACTCTATGCAATGGACCCCGGAGACGACCTCGTGTGCAAAAGAGGCAGAGGGGTGACAATAGATTCCCGGCAGCCAGGGTTCCTCACTAGGAATCAGAAGGATATGACATGCTCAAGGAAGTGACTAGTGCCATCTCTTAGCAAGCTGACCCTCTCAGGCATAAGCAACCCCTTCTTCCCAGGAATAAGGGCTTTGGTGAAGGGAGCCCTTAACAGGCTCCACCTGGGGCCCCCGTCAGCAAGGGGCCTGCATTCTGCCTTCAGAAAGAGAGGGCAAGTCGTGCCTTTGGGTCTGTTCCTTGCCCTTTCCCAGGAGAGGACAGGGGCAACAGTGATTCAGCTCTGGCTCTTTGGGGCTCCCAGCTGAGAGTCAAGTGTTTGAACCCCACCGGCTCTAATCGTGCCTCGAAAGTCCCTTTGGGCACTCTGCAGAGTGCAAATGCATGAGCCATCTCATCTGCAGGTTGAAGGCACCTCTCCCAGCTTGGGGAGAGAGGTCAGCTGGCTCCCCATCCCTGCAAGGACTGGAGCCCACTAAGCACCAAACCCCCAGGGACAGAGGGGCCTGCTCTCCTCTGGGATCCCAGACACTGAGGGCTGTCCATTGGCTCAGGAAATGCCTGGGAAGTCCACAGCAATGCTTGCACCTGGGCTGTGTACTGAAACAGACCCATGGATCCTGGAAGGTCCTCGTTGCCCGAGAGTATATTCTTCTGAGGCTCTTGCTCTGAATGCCTCCCACGTAGAATCTAGTTTCAAAAGAGAGCAAGAACATGCCAAGAGCACCCTGAGGACCAACGTTTTTCATTACAAATGAGAACGGGCTCCAGACAGATTCCTGGTCTACTCCTAGCTCCTGGCAAGCTGACTGTCTGGTGAGGAAGAAACACCTGAGGGCTCTGGTCAAAGGAAACCTCCATTGCCTACACCTGAGAGTGCAGTGCGGCAGGAGGTCTGTATTTGTCGTTCAGAAACAGAGGCAAAAGTGTCCTTCCCATCAGGAAACCGATGCCATTGCCGCAGAGGCCAAAGGTCCATGCTCCCAGTTGCTTCTCAAGTGTATGGAACCTGGACCTGATGCACTAGTTCTTTCAAGAGCCCTCTCGCAGCCTACCAGGGCCTGAGGCATAGTGTGCCTAGGGGAAGCATCTGTGAGATAGAAAGAACGAAGGTGTACCCTTCAGTGCACGTAGCAGGGCTGGCTTGGCAGACTTCCTTTGGGACTGGAGAAAGGGACGAGGAGCTTCCTGCACTGAGTGCATTCCTGCCCTGACCTCCAGTGGATAGACACCAGTGGTTTGGGTGGAACGACTTTTCACACTTCTGTGTTTGGAATCAGGCAGTGTGGAAGGCTTCCTTGCACAGCCAAGGCCCTGGTCACTCATGGAAGCCAAACGCCCATGTGGGAACCATGTGCTTTTCCAGATGAAGTCATCTCAAGCAGCGCGGGGAAGGAGGCCTACTGGGGAACCTCGAATGCCAAACCCCACAAAGTCGTTAGCAGGGAGTGCATCGTTCTTTGGCCATCTCAGAAACCGACTGCACTCGGCTAGCCTAGGGCTGCAGTGGGAGCAGGCCACCAATGCCTGGGCATTCGTTACGGCAGTGAGAGCCCTCCCACATTTCAATGCGACTCAAGGCCTCTATCGAAATCAGCCAGGGGGTCGCAATACATACATCACGGGTCAAAGGCTCTCATTTCAGTGGACGATAGGAGAAAACTGACCCGAAACTGGCAAGCTCTGTTGCTCATCTCCCTGCGCTTGAAGATGCCTCCTCCCGATTCTCTGGCTCGGCCTACCCAGTAACATTTCCCCTGCCACCTTCGCGTGCCCTATGTCTTTTTCTTGTCCAAATATTTCTCAAAGGCAAGGCCCGAGGGCCTTTTTGCCCACCCTCAGCCAGAGTCGGGATGCTTCCGCCAGCCTCCTCAATTATAATGAGGGGACATTGCTCTTCGGTCTGGCCTTGACTTCCCCACACTGGGGACTTCCTTCAAGACAGAGGAAGCGCATGGGACTGGATACACAGAAAGCCAAAATCTTCCTCTCAGATGGGCATGGGAGAATTCTGAGAATCAAGACACAGGCACAATGCCCCGGCAAGCTCGCTCTTTTCTGAATGAACAAACACACACACGTGGGCTGGGTAAATGGGAATGGTCCATCTGCTGGACGAGGGACCAGAAGGAAAGCTGAGAGCCAAACACAAGCCAGCATCACCTGCCCCCAACCCCAGGAGAGCTCTGTGTGACATGCCTCAGGCACTCCTGGCTGCCCTAGCGCAAGGGAGCGGACAGAAGTCAAATGCTGAAACACATAGGGCCTCCATCAGTTGACAGTCTCTTAGGAAATGACAAGACAAAGGCAGGGGCCTCATCTCCACAATCCTACAGACTCAGTTTCCTGGAGCCCCCAAAGCAGACTGCCCTCCATACTGATGTGAGGAACAAAGGCAAGAAGGAAACGGCATAAAAACCACAGCAGTCCCTAGGGTTTCTGAGTCGCTTCCCATGTGAACTCAGGTCAGGATGTCAGAGTTCCCGTGTTCCAGACGCAGAGAGCAGAGAGTCTGGAGCCTGCTTCACATTCCGTGTCTCCTTCTGTCTCTGCCCCTCTCCTGGTGTATATTCTCTCTCTTTCTCTGTCTGTCTCTGACTGTGGCTCTCTGTCTCACTCTCTGTCTCACTCTCTCTCTCTTGTTTCTCTCATACTCTCTCGCTGTCTGTCACTCTGTCTCCCCTCTCTGTGCAAGAAGAAAGCAACATGGAAAGCAAATAAAATTTGCCGGAGACCGGAAGACCGCAGCCCTGCCGCCTATGGCCAGGGGAAAGGCCTAAGTTTCAATGCCCGTTTGCCCAGAGCCTGGCTTCCGCCAGGGGGCAAGGGCATCCCAAGGCCGATCCTGGGTATGAGGCCACGGGAGCTAGAGCTACCAACTACATTATCCTCTTTGGCCCCAGAGCCTGGCTACTTAGCCAGAGGGTGGGTAAGATGCCTCAAAGAGACCAACAGCCAATGAGGCCCAATCGCAGAGGGGCCATGAGGAAAAAACTCCTGTAGGGCCTCAGAAAGCAGTAACCCAGGCCTCAGGTTTAAGCTCCTGTTATTCAGGGAGAAGTACTAACCATCCCGATGTAAAGCCCCTTTTGGCAGTTACTGCAGGGTGAAGCCAAAGCCTTCCCCAAGCCAATCGAGGCTGCTCTTTTGGTTCCATTTTCCTTAAGAATAATACTTTGGGAGACTTATTGTGTTGATCATGGTGAAAATGAGAAGAAAATCCTTTAGGAGGCTTTTGATTGCCTCAGGTAATAGAGAAATAATTCAAGAATCAAAGAAATCTCTGAGTTTTCTTTTAAACCTAAGAGTGTAGCCCGACCCCCAGGAATGTGGTAATTCATGTCGTTTTTGGGTTGAGACATTAGTAATGGTCGCTAGATCATACATAATCTTAGGGAATCACTTGAGAGAAAAACATGTTTCTCACATGATCTTTCGGCTGTAGCCAGAGCCTTCAATCGAAACCTGTGTATTTTGTTCTTATCCCTTCAACCCCTGATATTTACCAGAAGGTACCCATTAGTTATGCTATAATTGCATGTGAACTGTTTTTTACCCTCCTATACTGATTGTGTCAACATTCTATGTAGTCTTAGAAAACAAAACATTCTTTGAAATGTTAGGGAATGTGAAGGTTGTTTGCATCAGATTTTTGCTGGGAACTTTGGGAAATTGCAATGATTTCATCCTGTGAGTCTTTGCAAGATGCATACATACTGTGCTTAGAGAAAAGGTATACAACCCCTGAAGGAAGAAAACAACTTCAGCAGTCCTGAGAAGAGGCAGCCTCCGTGTGTTTTGTCCTAGAGCAGCCCTCACACAGGGAACCCTGGACCAGCCAGAATTCCTGAAGTAGGAGCTGGCCACCCTCAGGACTGACTCTGGCAAAAATTTCAGGTCCTACTCACCTGCAGCCCATTGTCAAATACTTGAGGCTGGCAGAGTAAACTGTTTCTCCAGCAACTCTTAACTGGCTTTAGGTAAATGTTTTGCCTGAGGGCAAATCAACTCCTGCCAGACAACAGCTAGGCCTGCAGTAATCTGTGAGTCCTTAGCATAATAAAGCCTCCTTGTTAACTTGCCAACTGTTAACTTCACCTTACCCAAGCCCAGGCTTAGAAGCAGGGATCCTTCCCATGAGTTTTATACAAATAATAATTATTATAACTAGTCACAATAGGAAATCAGAAGCAACACACTGAGGGCTGAAGTTACTCAGCTCCGCTGCAAATGGTTTGATGCTGGGACTGCTGACAGGAGCATGATTCCCAGGCAGCTTGGATTCTGAGAGTAAGAAGGAAACACCTAGGGGTTTGGGATGAAAGCAAACAGCAGGCACAAGAATGTCTCAGCATCCCAGCGAACAGGGAACTGACACTGAGGCTTTTCTTTCCAGAAAGCAAATGTATTCCTGCTGGCACCGTCCACTTCGGTTCCTACCCCAAGGAACTCAGCCCGAACCCCACGTAGTGGTCTTCTCTGTAGGTCTTACTTCTCTCTCTCCCATCCATAGTATCTTACGAAGATGCAGTAAGTGGTCTCATGTTACAAGGTCCTGAGGGATACTGTCACACATACGTGTAGCCAGGTTGCCTTGAAGGGTTTTCTTTTCCTTCTGTTAGGGAGGGGACCCTACCACATTCCCCCCTTTGAAGCTGTGACCCCCTATCTAGGCTCACAAAGCACCATCTTAGATCAGAGGGTTATATTGTTATCACTTCCTTATGGGAGTGAATGTCTTTTGTTCTCTCTCCTTCTGTCAATTCTGACTGAGAATGGTCTAAGGCAGACCATAGAAGCAGGGGGGCTAAGCAGGCTAACAGTAAGCACCCTCTGAAATATAGGGATCCAATTCCCATGAGGCTTTTGAAACCTTCGGGACTTGAAACCCATCCTCCAAATAAGTCTCTGGGGTTCCGCCTGTTTCACGTCTGGACGGGCACAGGAGCATCCTTTTCTATTTGAACTGAGGTCTCCTCTATGACGTTTTCCTCATCGTTTATCGGGAGGCAGCAGTTGTTCAGGTGAAATTTTCCACAAAGTCTTGTCTCAGAAGCCAGCATGGAATCTGAGGCCAAGCCATTTTGATAGATGGCATTGTACATTTTGGTTCGTTGCCTGACTAGGAAGCCAAGAGCTCTGGCAGGTTCACTGCTTAGAGTTTGTAGAACTGCTTGCAGTCGACTTATGTGGTTTCACATGTACATGGGAGTGTACTGGCCCCAATATCCATCCTCTGTCTAGATGGCAGGGCCACAAGAATGGATTGGTCGCTCGGGAGGCCATTGATTCTCTATCTCATTGTGAATTTGGAAGGCACGCTGCTCTTTGGAGTCTCCCTGTCCCCATACACTTGAACTCCCAAACGTTTTTCTCTGGTAAGTGGGAGCACGAAGAAAGAGGGACACATCTTTCCAGCACATATGACCCTGACCGGACTGAGGGAAGGACAATACAGTCTGCTCTTTCACATACCTAGTACAGTCCACCTGGGACCTGCCATTCGATGGCTGTGTTGACAGTGTCTGAGGTCTCTCAGAGATAAGAGAACTTAGACAAGGAGTGGGGATGTGGCTCAAGGTGACAAGGCTTTCAGGTGGCACTTTGAGATGGCACTGTTTGCCAAGCCCACAGGTGTATCTCCTTCCTAGGGGAGTCTGTGAGCTGGGGAAGACCGTGCCAGGCTCATCAGTCTCTGCATCATCTGAAGGTTAACCCCTGATTCAGAAATCTGGCCCTCCCTCTCCACATTTTCACCCGTCTGCTTCATTTTCACCCTGAGCCCTCCCTGGAGCCTAGTCCGGGTGTTTGTCGGACAGTCATAGCCTGTGCTCTCCCCTGGGGATCCTGGTGCATTCGTGGTGAGTGGGGCATATATTGGCCCCCAGGAACCCTCGTTCCTCAGCAGGAAAGGTTTCCCTGTCTGCTTGTTCATGTCTTCCTGTGTGTCCCACAGCTAAGGTTTCTGGCCGAGCAGGCCTATGCTGTTTTGATTTGGCCGTGGCAGATCCTCAGAGTTCCTCGGGGTGCAAGCCCCTTGAAGAGACAGAAATAACTGTCTCCTGGGAAGACACCTCAGGGCAAGGTCAGTTTATTGTCAACCAGCGCAACCTTCAGGGTACGTGAAGGGACGAGGCTACCCTGGTCTCGTACTTCCCTCTGCATTTCTTGCAGACATATTGCACACGGGCCAGCCTCTGGACTCAGGACATCCTTCGTCTAGCTTCTTCCTGGCTTCCTTCGACACATCTCACCGTGCAGATGCCTTTCATGTGAGGGTACCTGGGTGAGAGCGCTTTTTGAATCCTCCAAACGTGGGCTGGGAGGAGTGAACTGCTAAGGAGGCTAACACCAGGTGGTGCCCCAAAGGGTTCCCCCCTATCTGCCAGTCCCCGACTTCTGCCATTGTACTCGGGGCTGTGGTGGACCTGGCCCTGCCAGCCAGAACTGTGAGTGTTCCTACACTTGAGTATGCTGAAGGAGGTCAGCACTGCCCAGGCCGAAGCCATGGTGGCCACACCGAGACCACGCAATGGATTTGCAGGGCCACTGAGTTTGCTGAGGCACTGCCTGACGCACATGCCTGTTCGCTCCTAGGCCCCTGACCCAGAAAGCTCCTTGTGGTGGACACCTGTGCCCAGCCCTCATGCCTGTGGTCCCGCTGGCACCTCGGGGCCACAGATGGAAGGTCAGTGCCAGTCGGAGGAAGCGCAAGTGCTGCCAGTAGCAGAGGCTGGGCTGCCTTGCTTGGGGCCCACCACATCCAACATGCACAGGCTTGTGTCAAAATCTCACCCTGGGCAGGGCTTTGGGGAGTGACAGCTCCATGGATCTGAAGTATAAACGGCGACACAGTTAGACCTAGAGCCATGGCAAGGCAGTGGCCAGGAGGAGGCCCCAAGTTCAATACTTCCAATGGCAATGGGAACCCTCTGGAAAGGGGATGTGTCATTTCATGTCCCCTCAGCCAAGAAAGGAGGCCAGCTCCCCTCCCAGTCGTCTGGCCCAGCCTAAGTGCAAATGTGTCAGCTGGGCCCTCCCATCACCCTCGGCTTCTGAATGCCTGCATGGGGTTCACTCCAACTTGCCGGGCTCCCTGTCACCAAAGCTGTGAAACAGTCCTGACTTTGGGACTAGGATCCCCAGCCGAACACCAAGGATATACTTCTCAGGGACTCTATGCAATGGACCCCGGAGACGACCTCGTGTGCAAAAGAGGCAGAGGGGTGACAATAGATTCCCGGCAGCCAGGGTTCCTCACTAGGAATCAGAAGGATATGACATGCTCAAGGAAGTGACTAGTGCCATCTCTTAGCAAGCTGACCCTCTCAGGCATAAGCAACCCCTTCTTCCCAGGAATAAGGGCTTTGGTGAAGGGAGCCCTTAACAGGCTCCACCTGGGGCCCCCGTCAGCAAGGGGCCTGCATTCTGCCTTCAGAAAGAGAGGGCAAGTCGTGCCTTTGGGTCTGTTCCTTGCCCTTTCCCAGGAGAGGACAGGGGCAACAGTGATTCAGCTCTGGCTCTTTGGGGCTCCCAGCTGAGAGTCAAGTGTTTGAACCCCACCGGCTCTAATCGTGCCTCGAAAGTCCCTTTGGGCACTCTGCAGAGTGCAAATGCATGAGCCATCTCATCTGCAGGTTGAAGGCACCTCTCCCAGCTTGGGGAGAGAGGTCAGCTGGCTCCCCATCCCTGCAAGGACTGGAGCCCACTAAGCACCAAACCCCCAGGGACAGAGGGGCCTGCTCTCCTCTGGGATCCCAGACACTGAGGGCTGTCCATTGGCTCAGGAAATGCCTGGGAAGTCCACAGCAATGCTTGCACCTGGGCTGTGTACTGAAACAGACCCATGGATCCTGGAAGGTCCTCGTTGCCCGAGAGTATATTCTTCTGAGGCTCTTGCTCTGAATGCCTCCCACGTAGAATCTAGTTTCAAAAGAGAGCAAGAACATGCCAAGAGCACCCTGAGGACCAACGTTTTTCATTACAAATGAGAACGGGCTCCAGACAGATTCCTGGTCTACTCCTAGCTCCTGGCAAGCTGACTGTCTGGTGAGGAAGAAACACCTGAGGGCTCTGGTCAAAGGAAACCTCCATTGCCTACACCTGAGAGTGCAGTGCGGCAGGAGGTCTGTATTTGTCGTTCAGAAACAGAGGCAAAAGTGTCCTTCCCATCAGGAAACCGATGCCATTGCCGCAGAGGCCAAAGGTCCATGCTCCCAGTTGCTTCTCAAGTGTATGGAACCTGGACCTGATGCACTAGTTCTTTCAAGAGCCCTCTCGCAGCCTACCAGGGCCTGAGGCATAGTGTGCCTAGGGGAAGCATCTGTGAGATAGAAAGAACGAAGGTGTACCCTTCAGTGCACGTAGCAGGGCTGGCTTGGCAGACTTCCTTTGGGACTGGAGAAAGGGACGAGGAGCTTCCTGCACTGAGTGCATTCCTGCCCTGACCTCCAGTGGATAGACACCAGTGGTTTGGGTGGAACGACTTTTCACACTTCTGTGTTTGGAATCAGGCACTGTGGAAGGCTTCCTTGCACAGCCAAGGCCCTGGTCACTCATGGAAGCCAAACGCCCATGTGGGAACCATGTGCTTTTCCAGATGAAGTCATCTCAAGCAGCGCGGGGAAGGAGGCCTACTGGGGAACCTCGAATGCCAAACCCCACAAAGTCGTTAGCAGGGAGTGCATCGTTCTTTGGCCATCTCAGAAACCGACTGCACTCGGCTAGCCTAGGGCTGCAGTGGGAGCAGGCCACCAATGCCTGGGCATTCGTTACGGCAGTGAGAGCCCTCCCACATTTCAATGCGACTCAAGGCCTCTATCGAAATCAGCCAGGGGGTCGCAATACATACATCACGGGGCAAAGGCTCTCATTTCAGTGGACGATAGGAGAAAACTGACCCGAAACTGGCAAGCTCTGTTGCTCATCTCCCTGCGCTTGAAGATGCCTCCTCCCGATTCTCTGGCTCGGCCTACCCAGTAACATTTCCCCTGCCACCTTCGCGTGCCCTATGTCTTTTTCTTGTCCAAATATTTCTCAAAGGCAAGGCCCGAGGGCCTTTTTGCCCACCCTCAGCCAGAGTCGGGATGCTTCCGCCAGCCTCCTCAATTATAATGAGGGGACATTGCTCTTCGGTCTGGCCTTGACTTCCCCACACTGGGGACTTCCTTCAAGACAGAGGAAGCGCATGGGACTGGATACACAGAAAGCCAAAATCTTCCTCTCAGATGGGCATGGGAGAATTCTGAGAATCAAGACACAGGCACAATGCCCCGGCAAGCTCGCTCTTTTCTGAATGAACAAACACACACACGTGGGCTGGGTAAATGGGAATGGTCCATCTGCTGGACGAGGGACCAGAAGGAAAGCTGAGAGCCAAACACAAGCCAGCATCACCTGCCCCCAACCCCAGGAGAGCTCTGTGTGACATGCCTCAGGCACTCCTGGCTGCCCTAGCGCAAGGGAGCGGACAGAAGTCAAATGCTGAAACACATAGGGCCTCCATCAGTTGACAGTCTCTTAGGAAATGACAAGACAAAGGCAGGGGCCTCATCTCCACAATCCTACAGACTCAGTTTCCTGGAGCCCCCAAAGCAGACTGCCCTCCATACTGATGTGAGGAACAAAGGCAAGAAGGAAACGGCATAAAAACCACAGCAGTCCCTAGGGTTTCTGAGTCGCTTCCCATGTGAACTCAGGTCAGGATGTCAGAGTTCCCGTGTTCCAGACGCAGAGAGCAGAGAGTCTGGAGCCTGCTTCACATTCCGTGTCTCCTTCTGTCTCTGCCCCTCTCCTGGTGTATATTCTCTCTCTTTCTCTGTCTGTCTCTGACTGTGGCTCTCTGTCTCACTCTCTGTCTCACTCTCTCTCTCTTGTTTCTCTCATACTCTCTCGCTGTCTGTCACTCTGTCTCCCCTCTCTGTGCAAGAAGAAAGCAACATGGAAAGCAAATAAAATTTGCCGGAGACCGGAAGACCGCAGCCCTGCCGCCTATGGCCAGGGGAAAGGCCTAAGTTTCAATGCCCGTTTGCCCAGAGCCTGGCTTCCGCCAGGGGGCAAGGGCATCCCAAGGCCGATCCTGGGTATGAGGCCACGGGAGCTAGAGCTACCAACTACATTATCCTCTTTGGCCCCAGAGCCTGGCTACTTAGCCAGAGGGTGGGTAAGATGCCTCAAAGAGACCAACAGCCAATGAGGCCCAATCGCAGAGGGGCCATGAGGAAAAAACTCCTGTAGGGCCTCAGAAAGCAGGAACCCAGGCCTCAGGTTTAAGCTCCTGTTATTCAGGGAGAAGTACTAACCATCCCGATGTAAAGCCCCTTTTGGCAGTTACTGCAGGGTGAAGCCAAAGCCTTCCCCAAGCCAATCGAGGCTGCTCTTTTGGTTCCATTTTCCTTAAGAATAATACTTTGGGAGACTTATTGTGTTGATCATGGTGAAAATGAGAAGAAAATCCTTTAGGAGGCTTTTGATTGCCTCAGGTAATAGAGAAATAATTCAAGAATCAAAGAAATCTCTGAGTTTTCTTTTAAACCTAAGAGTGTAGCCCGACCCCCAGGAATGTGGTAATTCATGTCGTTTTTGGGTTGAGACATTAGTAATGGTCGCTAGATCATACATAATCTTAGGGAATCACTTGAGAGAAAAACATGTTTCTCACATGATCTTTCGGCTGTAGCCAGAGCCTTCAATCGAAACCTGTGTATTTTGTTCTTATCCCTTCAACCCCTGATATTTACCAGAAGGTACCCATTAGTTATGCTATAATTGCATGTGAACTGTTTTTTACCCTCCTATACTGATTGTGTCAACATTCTATGTAGTCTTAGAAAACAAAACATTCTTTGAAATGTTAGGGAATGTGAAGGTTGTTTGCATCAGATTTTTGCTGGGAACTTTGGGAAATTGCAATGATTTCATCCTGTGAGTCTTTGCAAGATGCATACATACTGTGCTTAGAGAAAAGGTATACAACCCCTGAAGGAAGAAAACAACTTCAGCAGTCCTGAGAAGAGGCAGCCTCCGTGTGTTTTGTCCTAGAGCAGCCCTCACACAGGGAACCCTGGACCAGCCAGAATTCCTGAAGTAGGAGCTGGCCACCCTCAGGACTGACTCTGGCAAAAATTTCAGGTCCTACTCACCTGCAGCCCATTGTCAAATACTTGAGGCTGGCAGAGTAAACTGTTTCTCCAGCAACTCTTAACTGGCTTTAGGTAAATGTTTTGCCTGAGGGCAAATCAACTCCTGCCAGACAACAGCTAGGCCTGCAGTAATCTGTGAGTCCTTAGCATAATAAAGCCTCCTTGTTAACTTGCCAACTGTTAACTTCACCTTACCCAAGCCCAGGCTTAGAAGCAGGGATCCTTCCCATGAGTTTTATACAAATAATAATTATTATAACTAGTCACAATAGGAAATCAGAAGCAACACACTGAGGGCTGAAGTTACTCAGCTCCGCTGCAAATGGTTTGATGCTGGGACTGCTGACAGGAGCATGATTCCCAGGCAGCTTGGATTCTGAGAGTAAGAAGGAAACACCTAGGGGTTTGGGATGAAAGCAAACAGCAGGCACAAGAATGTCTCAGCATCCCAGCGAACAGGGAACTGACACTGAGGCTTTTCTTTCCAGAAAGCAAATGTATTCCTGCTGGCACCGTCCACTTCGGTTCCTACCCCAAGGAACTCAGCCCGAACCCCACGTAGTGGTCTTCTCTGTAGGTCTTACTTCTCTCTCTCCCATCCATAGTATCTTACGAAGATGCAGTAAGTGGTCTCATGTTACAAGGTCCTGAGGGATACTGTCACACATACGTGTAGCCAGGTTGCCTTGAAGGGTTTTCTTTTCCTTCTGTTAGGGAGGGGACCCTACCACATTCCCCCCTTTGAAGCTGTGACCCCCTATCTAGGCTCACAAAGCACCATCTTAGATCAGAGGGTTATATTGTTATCACTTCCTTATGGGAGTGAATGTCTTTTGTTCTCTCTCCTTCTGTCAATTCTGACTGAGAATGGTCTAAGGCAGACCATAGAAGCAGGGGGGCTAAGCAGGCTAACAGTAAGCACCCTCTGAAATATAGGGATCCAATTCCCATGAGGCTTTTGAAACCTTCGGGACTTGAAACCCATCCTCCAAATAAGTCTCTGGGGTTCCGCCTGTTTCACGTCTGGACGGGCACAGGAGCATCCTTTTCTATTTGACCTGAGGTCTCCTCTATGACGTTTTCCTCATCGTTTATCGGGAGGCAGCAGTTGTTCAGGTGAAATTTTCCACAAAGTCTTGTCTCAGAAGCCAGCATGGAATCTGAGGCCAAGCCATTTTGATAGATGGCATTGTACATTTTGGTTCGTTGCCTGACTAGGAAGCCAAGAGCTCTGGCAGGTTCACTGCTTAGAGTTTGTAGAACTGCTTGCAGTCGACTTATGTGGTTTCACATGTACATGGGAGTGTACTGGCCCCAATATCCATCCTCTGTCTAGATGGCAGGGCCACAAGAATGGATTGGTCGCTCGGGAGGCCATTGATTCTCTATCTCATTGTGAATTTGGAAGGCACGCTGCTCTTTGGAGTCTCCCTGTCCCCATACACTTGAACTCCCAAACGTTTTTCTCTGGTAAGTGGGAGCACGAAGAAAGAGGGACACATCTTTCCAGCACATATGACCCTGACCGGACTGAGGGAAGGACAATACAGTCTGCTCTTTCACATACCTAGTACAGTCCACCTGGGACCTGCCATTCGATGGCTGTGTTGACAGTGTCTGAGGTCTCTCAGAGATAAGAGAACTTAGACAAGGAGTGGGGATGTGGCTCAAGGTGACAAGGCTTTCAGGTGGCACTTTGAGATGGCACTGTTTGCCAAGCCCACAGGTGTATCTCCTTCCTAGGGGAGTCTGTGAGCTGGGGAAGACCGTGCCAGGCTCATCAGTCTCTGCATCATCTGAAGGTTAACCCCTGATTCAGAAATCTGGCCCTCCCTCTCCACATTTTCACCCGTCTGCTTCATTTTCACCCTGAGCCCTCCCTGGAGCCTAGTCCGGGTGTTTGTCGGACAGTCATAGCCTGTGCTCTCCCCTGGGGATCCTGGTGCATTCGTGGTGAGTGGGGCATATATTGGCCCCCAGGAACCCTCGTTCCTCAGCAGGAAAGGTTTCCCTGTCTGCTTGTTCATGTCTTCCTGTGTGTCCCACAGCTAAGGTTTCTGGCCGAGCAGGCCTATGCTGTTTTGATTTGGCCGTGGCAGATCCTCAGAGTTCCTCGGGGTGCAAGCCCCTTGAAGAGACAGAAATAACTGTCTCCTGGGAAGACACCTCAGGGCAAGGTCAGTTTATTGTCAACCAGCGCAACCTTCAGGGTACGTGAAGGGACGAGGCTACCCTGGTCTCGTACTTCCCTCTGCATTTCTTGCAGACATATTGCACACGGGCCAGCCTCTGGACTCAGGACATCCTTCGTCTAGCTTCTTCCTGGCTTCCTTCGACACATCTCACCGTGCAGATGCCTTTCATGTGAGGGTACCTGGGTGAGAGCGCTTTTTGAATCCTCCAAACGTGGGCTGGGAGGAGTGAACTGCTAAGGAGGCTAACACCAGGTGGTGCCCCAAAGGGTTCCCCCCTATCTGCCAGTCCCCGACTTCTGCCATTGTACTCGGGGCTGTGGTGGACCTGGCCCTGCCAGCCAGAACTGTGAGTGTTCCTACACTTGAGTATGCTGAAGGAGGTCAGCACTGCCCAGGCCGAAGCCATGGTGGCCACACCGAGACCACGCAATGGATTTGCAGGGCCACTGAGTTTGCTGAGGCACTGCCTGACGCACATGCCTGTTCGCTCCTAGGCCCCTGACCCAGAAAGCTCCTTGTGGTGGACACCTGTGCCCAGCCCTCATGCCTGTGGTCCCGCTGGCACCTCGGGGCCACAGATGGAAGGTCAGTGCCAGTCGGAGGAAGCGCAAGTGCTGCCAGTAGCAGAGGCTGGGCTGCCTTGCTTGGGGCCCACCACATCCAACATGCACAGGCTTGTGTCAAAATCTCACCCTGGGCAGGGCTTTGGGGAGTGACAGCTCCATGGATCTGAAGTATAAACGGCGACACAGTTAGACCTAGAGCCATGGCAAGGCAGTGGCCAGGAGGAGGCCCCAAGTTCAATACTTCCAATGGCAATGGGAACCCTCTGGAAAGGGGATGTGTCATTTCATGTCCCCTCAGCCAAGAAAGGAGGCCAGCTCCCCTCCCAGTCGTCTGGCCCAGCCTAAGTGCAAATGTGTCAGCTGGGCCCTCCCATCACCCTCGGCTTCTGAATGCCTGCATGGGGTTCACTCCAACTTGCCGGGCTCCCTGTCACCAAAGCTGTGAAACAGTCCTGACTTTGGGACTAGGATCCCCAGCCGAACACCAAGGATATACTTCTCAGGGACTCTATGCAATGGACCCCGGAGACGACCTCGTGTGCAAAAGAGGCAGAGGGGTGACAATAGATTCCCGGCAGCCAGGGTTCCTCACTAGGAATCAGAAGGATATGACATGCTCAAGGAAGTGACTAGTGCCATCTCTTAGCAAGCTGACCCTCTCAGGCATAAGCAACCCCTTCTTCCCAGGAATAAGGGCTTTGGTGAAGGGAGCCCTTAACAGGCTCCACCTGGGGCCCCCGTCAGCAAGGGGCCTGCATTCTGCCTTCAGAAAGAGAGGGCAAGTCGTGCCTTTGGGTCTGTTCCTTGCCCTTTCCCAGGAGAGGACAGGGGCAACAGTGATTCAGCTCTGGCTCTTTGGGGCTCCCAGCTGAGAGTCAAGTGTTTGAACCCCACCGGCTCTAATCGTGCCTCGAAAGTCCCTTTGGGCACTCTGCAGAGTGCAAATGCATGAGCCATCTCATCTGCAGGTTGAAGGCACCTCTCCCAGCTTGGGGAGAGAGGTCAGCTGGCTCCCCATCCCTGCAAGGACTGGAGCCCACTAAGCACCAAACCCCCAGGGACAGAGGGGCCTGCTCTCCTCTGGGATCCCAGACACTGAGGGCTGTCCATTGGCTCAGGAAATGCCTGGGAAGTCCACAGCAATGCTTGCACCTGGGCTGTGTACTGAAACAGACCCATGGATCCTGGAAGGTCCTCGTTGCCCGAGAGTATATTCTTCTGAGGCTCTTGCTCTGAATGCCTCCCACGTAGAATCTAGTTTCAAAAGAGAGCAAGAACATGCCAAGAGCACCCTGAGGACCAACGTTTTTCATTACAAATGAGAACGGGCTCCAGACAGATTCCTGGTCTACTCCTAGCTCCTGGCAAGCTGACTGTCTGGTGAGGAAGAAACACCTGAGGGCTCTGGTCAAAGGAAACCTCCATTGCCTACACCTGAGAGTGCAGTGCGGCAGGAGGTCTGTATTTGTCGTTCAGAAACAGAGGCAAAAGTGTCCTTCCCATCAGGAAACCGATGCCATTGCCGCAGAGGCCAAAGGTCCATGCTCCCAGTTGCTTCTCAAGTGTATGGAACCTGGACCTGATGCACTAGTTCTTTCAAGAGCCCTCTCGCAGCCTACCAGGGCCTGAGGCATAGTGTGCCTAGGGGAAGCATCTGTGAGATAGAAAGAACGAAGGTGTACCCTTCAGTGCACGTAGCAGGGCTGGCTTGGCAGACTTCCTTTGGGACTGGAGAAAGGGACGAGGAGCTTCCTGCACTGAGTGCATTCCTGCCCTGACCTCCAGTGGATAGACACCAGTGGTTTGGGTGGAACGACTTTTCACACTTCTGTGTTTGGAATCAGGCACTGTGGAAGGCTTCCTTGCACAGCCAAGGCCCTGGTCACTCATGGAAGCCAAACGCCCATGTGGGAACCATGTGCTTTTCCAGATGAAGTCATCTCAAGCAGCGCGGGGAAGGAGGCCTACTGGGGAACCTCGAATGCCAAACCCCACAAAGTCGTTAGCAGGGAGTGCATCGTTCTTTGGCCATCTCAGAAACCGACTGCACTCGGCTAGCCTAGGGCTGCAGTGGGAGCAGGCCACCAATGCCTGGGCATTCGTTACGGCAGTGAGAGCCCTCCCACATTTCAATGCGACTCAAGGCCTCTATCGAAATCAGCCAGGGGGTCGCAATACATACATCACGGGGCAAAGGCTCTCATTTCAGTGGACGATAGGAGAAAACTGACCCGAAACTGGCAAGCTCTGTTGCTCATCTCCCTGCGCTTGAAGATGCCTCCTCCCGATTCTCTGGCTCGGCCTACCCAGTAACATTTCCCCTGCCACCTTCGCGTGCCCTATGTCTTTTTCTTGTCCAAATATTTCTCAAAGGCAAGGCCCGAGGGCCTTTTTGCCCACCCTCAGCCAGAGTCGGGATGCTTCCGCCAGCCTCCTCAATTATAATGAGGGGACATTGCTCTTCGGTCTGGCCTTGACTTCCCCACACTGGGGACTTCCTTCAAGACAGAGGAAGCGCATGGGACTGGATACACAGAAAGCCAAAATCTTCCTCTCAGATGGGCATGGGAGAATTCTGAGAATCAAGACACAGGCACAATGCCCCGGCAAGCTCGCTCTTTTCTGAATGAACAAACACACACACGTGGGCTGGGTAAATGGGAATGGTCCATCTGCTGGACGAGGGACCAGAAGGAAAGCTGAGAGCCAAACACAAGCCAGCATCACCTGCCCCCAACCCCAGGAGAGCTCTGTGTGACATGCCTCAGGCACTCCTGGCTGCCCTAGCGCAAGGGAGCGGACAGAAGTCAAATGCTGAAACACATAGGGCCTCCATCAGTTGACAGTCTCTTAGGAAATGACAAGACAAAGGCAGGGGCCTCATCTCCACAATCCTACAGACTCAGTTTCCTGGAGCCCCCAAAGCAGACTGCCCTCCATACTGATGTGAGGAACAAAGGCAAGAAGGAAACGGCATAAAAACCACAGCAGTCCCTAGGGTTTCTGAGTCGCTTCCCATGTGAACTCAGGTCAGGATGTCAGAGTTCCCGTGTTCCAGACGCAGAGAGCAGAGAGTCTGGAGCCTGCTTCACATTCCGTGTCTCCTTCTGTCTCTGCCCCTCTCCTGGTGTATATTCTCTCTCTTTCTCTGTCTGTCTCTGACTGTGGCTCTCTGTCTCACTCTCTGTCTCACTCTCTCTCTCTTGTTTCTCTCATACTCTCTCGCTGTCTGTCACTCTGTCTCCCCTCTCTGTGCAAGAAGAAAGCAACATGGAAAGCAAATAAAATTTGCCGGAGACCGGAAGACCGCAGCCCTGCCGCCTATGGCCAGGGGAAAGGCCTAAGTTTCAATGCCCGTTTGCCCAGAGCCTGGCTTCCGCCAGGGGGCAAGGGCATCCCAAGGCCGATCCTGGGTATGAGGCCACGGGAGCTAGAGCTACCAACTACATTATCCTCTTTGGCCCCAGAGCCTGGCTACTTAGCCAGAGGGTGGGTAAGATGCCTCAAAGAGACCAACAGCCAATGAGGCCCAATCGCAGAGGGGCCATGAGGAAAAAACTCCTGTAGGGCCTCAGAAAGCAGGAACCCAGGCCTCAGGTTTAAGCTCCTGTTATTCAGGGAGAAGTACTAACCATCCCGATGTAAAGCCCCTTTTGGCAGTTACTGCAGGGTGAAGCCAAAGCCTTCCCCAAGCCAATCGAGGCTGCTCTTTTGGTTCCATTTTCCTTAAGAATAATACTTTGGGAGACTTATTGTGTTGATCATGGTGAAAATGAGAAGAAAATCCTTTAGGAGGCTTTTGATTGCCTCAGGTAATAGAGAAATAATTCAAGAATCAAAGAAATCTCTGAGTTTTCTTTTAAACCTAAGAGTGTAGCCCGACCCCCAGGAATGTGGTAATTCATGTCGTTTTTGGGTTGAGACATTAGTAATGGTCGCTAGATCATACATAATCTTAGGGAATCACTTGAGAGAAAAACATGTTTCTCACATGATCTTTCGGCTGTAGCCAGAGCCTTCAATCGAAACCTGTGTATTTTGTTCTTATCCCTTCAACCCCTGATATTTACCAGAAGGTACCCATTAGTTATGCTATAATTGCATGTGAACTGTTTTTTACCCTCCTATACTGATTGTGTCAACATTCTATGTAGTCTTAGAAAACAAAACATTCTTTGAAATGTTAGGGAATGTGAAGGTTGTTTGCATCAGATTTTTGCTGGGAACTTTGGGAAATTGCAATGATTTCATCCTGTGAGTCTTTGCAAGATGCATACATACTGTGCTTAGAGAAAAGGTATACAACCCCTGAAGGAAGAAAACAACTTCAGCAGTCCTGAGAAGAGGCAGCCTCCGTGTGTTTTGTCCTAGAGCAGCCCTCACACAGGGAACCCTGGACCAGCCAGAATTCCTGAAGTAGGAGCTGGCCACCCTCAGGACTGACTCTGGCAAAAATTTCAGGTCCTACTCACCTGCAGCCCATTGTCAAAGACTTGAGGCTGGCAGAGTAAACTGTTTCTCCAGCAACTCTTAACTGGCTTTAGGTAAATGTTTTGCCTGAGGGCAAATCAACTCCTGCCAGACAACAGCTAGGCCTGCAGTAATCTGTGAGTCCTTAGCATAATAAAGCCTCCTTGTTAACTTGCCAACTGTTAACTTCACCTTACCCAAGCCCAGGCTTAGAAGCAGGGATCCTTCCCATGAGTTTTATACAAATAATAATTATTATAACTAGTCACAATAGGAAATCAGAAGCAACACACTGAGGGCTGAAGTTACTCAGCTCCGCTGCAAATGGTTTGATGCTGGGACTGCTGACAGGAGCATGATTCCCAGGCAGCTTGGATTCTGAGAGTAAGAAGGAAACACCTAGGGGTTTGGGATGAAAGCAAACAGCAGGCACAAGAATGTCTCAGCATCCCAGCGAACAGGGAACTGACACTGAGGCTTTTCTTTCCAGAAAGCAAATGTATTCCTGCTGGCACCGTCCACTTCGGTTCCTACCCCAAGGAACTCAGCCCGAACCCCACGTAGTGGTCTTCTCTGTAGGTCTTACTTCTCTCTCTCCCATCCATAGTATCTTACGAAGATGCAGTAAGTGGTCTCATGTTACAAGGTCCTGAGGGATACTGTCACACATACGTGTAGCCAGGTTGCCTTGAAGGGTTTTCTTTTCCTTCTGTTAGGGAGGGGACCCTACCACATTCCCCCCTTTGAAGCTGTGACCCCCTATCTAGGCTCACAAAGCACCATCTTAGATCAGAGGGTTATATTGTTATCACTTCCTTATGGGAGTGAATGTCTTTTGTTCTCTCTCCTTCTGTCAATTCTGACTGAGAATGGTCTAAGGCAGACCATAGAAGCAGGGGGGCTAAGCAGGCTAACAGTAAGCACCCTCTGAAATATAGGGATCCAATTCCCATGAGGCTTTTGAAACCTTCGGGACTTGAAACCCATCCTCCAAATAAGTCTCTGGGGTTCCGCCTGTTTCACGTCTGGACGGGCACAGGAGCATCCTTTTCTATTTGACCTGAGGTCTCCTCTATGACGTTTTCCTCATCGTTTATCGGGAGGCAGCAGTTGTTCAGGTGAAATTTTCCACAAAGTCTTGTCTCAGAAGCCAGCATGGAATCTGAGGCCAAGCCATTTTGATAGATGGCATTGTACATTTTGGTTCGTTGCCTGACTAGGAAGCCAAGAGCTCTGGCAGGTTCACTGCTTAGAGTTTGTAGAACTGCTTGCAGTCGACTTATGTGGTTTCACATGTACATGGGAGTGTACTGGCCCCAATATCCATCCTCTGTCTAGATGGCAGGGCCACAAGAATGGATTGGTCGCT